>OY821522.1:33261595-33422131 GCA_963682025.1 Cordilura impudica | reverse complement strand
TATTAAATTATAAAATTATAAATTATAAATTATAAATTATAAATATAATTATAATTATAAATTATAAATTATAAATTATAAATTATAAATTATAAATTATAAATTTAAATTATAAATTATAAATTATAAATTATAATTATAAATTATAAATTATAAATTATAAATTATAAATTATAAATTATAAATTATAAATTATAAATTATAAATTATAAATTATAAATTATAAATTATAAATTATAAATTATAAATTATAAATTATAAATTATAAATTATAATTATAAATTATAAATTATAAATTATAAATTATAAATTATAAATTATAAATTATAAATTATAAATTATAAATTATAAATTATAAATTATAAATTATAAATTATAAATTATAAATTATAAATTATAAATTATAAATTATAAATTATAAATTATAAATTATAAATTATAATTATAAATTATAAATTATAAATTATAAATTATAAATTATAAATTATAAATTATAAATTATAAATTATAAATTATAAATTATAAATTATAAATTATAAATTATAAATTATAAATTATAAATTATAAATTATAAATTATAAATTATAAATTATAAATTATAAATTATAAATTATAAATTATAAATTATAAATTATAAATTATAAATTATAAATTATAAATTATAAATTATAAATTATAAATTATAAATTATAAATTATAAATTATAAATTATAAATTATAAATTATAAATTATAAATTATAAATTATAAATTATAAATTATAAATTATAAATTATAAATTATAAATTATAAATTATAAATTATAAATTATAAATTATAAATTATAAATTATAAATTATAAATTAATAAATTATAAATTATAAATTATAAATTATAAATTATAAATTATAAATTATAAATTATAAATTATAAATTATAAATTATAAATTATAAATTATAAATTATAAATTATAAATTATAAATTATAAATTATAAATTATAAATTATAAATTATAAATTATAAATTATAAATTATAAATTATAATTATAAATTATAAATTATAAATTATAAATTATAAATTATAAATTATAAATTATAAATTATAAATTATAAATTATAAATTATAAATTATAAATTATAAATTATAAATTATAAATTATAAATTATAAATTATAAATTATAAATTATAAATTATAAATTATAAATTATAAATTATAAATTATAAATTATAAATTATAAATTATAAATTATAAATTATAAATTATAAATTATAAATTATAAATTATAAATTATAAATTATAAATTATAAATTATAATTATAAATTATAAATTATAAATTATAAATTATAAATTATAAATTATAAATTATAAATTATAAATTATAAATTATAAATTATAAATTATAAATTATAAATTATAAATTATAAATTATAAATTATAAATTATAAATTATAAATTATAAATTATAAATTATAAATTATAAATTATAAATTATAAATTATAAATTATAAATTATAAATTATAAATTATAAATTATAAATTATAAATTATAAATTATAAATTATAAATTATAAATTATAAATTATAAATTATAAATTATAAATTATAAATTATAAATTATAAATTATAAATTATAAATTATAAATTATATATTAAAATTATAAATTATAAATTATAAATTATAAATTATAAATTATAAATTATAAATTATAAATTATAAATTATAAATTATAAATTATAAATTATAAATTATAAATTATAAATTATAAATTATAAATTATAAATTATAAATTATAAATTATAAATTATAAATTATAAATTATAAATTATAAATTATAAATTATAAATTATAAATTATAAATTATAAATTATAAATTATAAATTATAAATTATAAATTATAAATTATAAATTATAAATTATAAATTATAAATTATAAATTATAAATTATAAATTATAAATTATAAATTATAAATTATAAATTATAAATTATAAATTATAAATTATAAATTATAAATTATAAATTATAAATTATAAATTATAAATTATAAATTATAAATTATAAATTATAAATTATAAATTATAAATTATAAATTATAAATTATAAATTATAAATTATAAATTATAAATTATAAATTATAAATTATAAATTATAAATTATAAATTATAAATTATAAATTATAAATTATAAATTATAAATTATAAATTATAAATTATAAATTATAAATTATAAATTATAAATTATAAATTATAAATTATAAATTATAAATTATAAATTATAAATTATAAATTATAAATTATAAATTATAAATTATAAATTATAAATTATAAATTATAAATTATAAATTATAAATTATAAATTATAAATTATAAATTATAAATTATAAATTATAAATTATAAATTATAAATTATAAATTATAAATTATAAATTATAAATTATAAATTATAAATTATAAATTATAAATTATAAATTATAAATTATAAATTATAAATTATAAATTATAAATTATAAATTATAAATTATAAATTATAAATTATAAATTATAAATTATAAATTATAAATTATAAATTATAAATTATAAATTATAAATTATAAATTATAAATTATAAATTATAAATTATAAATTATAAATTATAAATTATAAATTATAAATTATAAATTATAAATTATAAATTATAAATTATAAATTATAAATTATAAATTATAAATTATAAATTATAAATTATAAATTATAAATTATAAATTATAAATTATAAATTATAAATTATAAATTATAAATTATAAATTATAAATTATAAATTATAAATTATAAATTATAAATTATAAATTATAAATTATAAATTATAAATTATAAATTATAAATTATAAATTATAAATTATAAATTATAAATTATAAATTATAAATTATAAATTATAAATTATAAATTATAAATTATAAATTATAAATTATAAATTATAAATTATAAATTATAAATTATAAATTATAAATTATAAATTATAAATTATAAATTATAAATTATAAATTATAAATTATAAATTATAAATTATAAATTATAAATTATAAATTATAAATTATAAATTATAAATTATAAATTATAAATTATAAATTATAAATTATAAATTATAAATTATAAATTATAAATTATAAATTATAAATTATAAATTATAAATTATAAATTATAAATTATAAATTATAAATTATAAATTATAAATTATAAATTATAATTATAAATTATAAATTATAAATTATAAATTATAAATTATAAATTATAAATTATAAATTATAAATTATAAATTATAAATTATAAATTATAAATTATAAATTATAAATTATAAATTATAAATTATAAATTATAAATTATAAATTATAAATTATAAATTATAAATTATAAATTATAAATTATAAATTATAAATTATAAATTATAAATTATAAATTATAAATTATAAATTATAAATTATAAATTATAAATTATAAATTATAAATTATAAATTATAAATTATAAATTATAAATTATAAATTATAAATTATAAATTATAAATTATAAATTATAAATTATAAATTATAAATTATAAATTATAAATTATAAATTATAAATTATAAATTATAAATTATAAATTATAAATTATAAATTATAAATTATAAATTATAAATTATAAATTATAAATTATAAATTATAAATTATAAATTATAAATTATAAATTATAAATTATAAATTATAAATATAATTATAAATTATAAATTATAAATTATAAATTATAAATTATAAATTATAAATTATAAATTATAAATTATAAATTATAAATTATAAATTATAAATTATAAATTATAAATTATAAATTATAAATTATAAATTATAAATTATAAATTATAAATTATAAATTATAAATTATAAATTATAAATTATAAATTATAAATTATAAATTATAAATTATAAATTATAAATATAAATTATAAATTATAAATTATAAATTATAAATTATAAATTATAAATTATAAATTATAAATTATAAATTATAAATTATAAATTATAAATTATAAATTATAAATTATAAATTATAAATTATAAATTATAAATTATAAATTATAAATTATAAATTATAAATTATAAATTATAAATTATAAATTATAAATTATAAATTATAAATTATAAATTATAAATTATAAATTATAAATTATAAATTATAAATTATAAATTATAAATTATAAATTATAAATTATAAATTATAAATTATAAATTATAAATTATAAATTATAAATTATAAATTATAAATTATAAATTATAAATTATAAATTATAAATTATAAATTATAAATTATAAATTATAAATTATAAATTATAAATTATAAATTATAAATTATAAATTATAAATTATAAATTATAAATTATAAATTATAAATTATAAATTATAAATTATAAATTATAAATTATAAATTTATAAATTATAAATTATAAATTATAAATTATAAATTATAAATTATAAATTATAAATTATAAATTATAAATTATAAATTATAAATTATAAAATTATAAATTATAAATTATAAATTATAAATTATAAATTATAAATTATAAATTATAAATTATAAATTATAAATTATAAATTATAAATTATAAATTATAAATTATAAATTATAAATTATAAATTATAAATTATAAATTATAAATTATAAATTATAAATTATAAATTATAAATTATAAATTATAAATTATAAATTATAAATTATAAATTATAAATTATAAATTATAAATTATAAATTATAAATTATAAATTATAAATTATAAATTATAAATTATAAATTATAAATTATAAATTATAAATTATAAATTATAAATTATAAATTATAAATTATAAATTATAAATTATAAATTATAAATTATAAATTATAAATTATAAATTATAAATTATAAATTATAAATTATAAATTATAAATTATAAATTATAAATTATAAATTATAAATTATAAATTATAAATTATAAATTATAAATTATAAATTATAAATTATAAATTATAAATTATAAATTATAAATTATAAATTATAAATTATAAATTATAAATTATAAATTATAAATTATAAATTATAAATTATAAATTATAATTATAAATTATAAATTATAAATTATAAATTATAAATTATAAATTATAAATTATAAATTATAAATTATAAATTATAAATTATAAATTATAAATTATAAATTATAAATTATAAATTATAAATTATAAATTATAAATTATAAATTATAAAATTATAAATTATAAATTATAAATTATAAATTATAAATTATAAATTATAAATTATAAATTATAAATTATAAATTATAAATTATAAATTATAAATTATAAATTATAAATTATAAATTATAAATTATAAATTATAAATTATAAATTATAAATTATAAATTATAAATTATAAATTATAAATTATAAATTATAAATTATAAATTATAAATTATAAATTATAAATTATAAATTATAAATTATAAATTATAAATTATAAATTATAAATTATAAATTATAAATTATAAATTATAAATTATAAATTATAAATTATAAATTATAAATTATAAATTATAAATTATAAATTATAAATTATAAATTATAAATTATAAATTATAAATTATAAATTATAAATTATAAATTATAAATTATAAATTATAAATTATAAATTATTAAATTATAAATTATAAATTATAAATTATAAATTATAAATTATAAATTATAAATTATAAATATAAATTATAAATTATAAATTATAAATTATAAATTATAAATTATAAATTATAAATTATAAATTATAAATTATAAATTATAAATTATAAATTATAAATTATAAATTATAAATTATAAATTATAAATTATAAATTATAAATTATAAATTATAAATTATAAATTATAAATTATAAATTATAAATTATAAATTATAAATTATAAATTATAAATTATAAATTATAAATTATAAATTATAAATTATAAATTATAAATTATAAATTATAAATTATAAATTATAATTATAAATTATAAATTATAAATTATAAATTATAAATTATAAATTATAAATTATAAATTATAAATTATAAATTATAAATTATAAATTATAAATTATAAATTATAAATTATAAATTATAAATTATAAATTATAAATTATAAATTATAAATTATAAATTATAAATTATAAATTATAAATTATAAATTATAAATTATAAATTATAAATTATAAATTATAAATTATAAATTATAAATTATAAATTATAAATTATAAATTATAAATTATAAATTATAAATTATAAATTATAAATTATAAATTATAAATTATAAATTATAAATTATAAATTATAAATTATAAATTATAAATTATAAATTATAAATTATAAATTATAAATTATAAATTATAAATTATAAATTATAAATTATAAATTATAAATTATAAATTATAAATTATAAATTATAAATATAAATTATAAATTATAAATTATAAATTATAAATTATAAATTATAAATTATAAATTATAAATTATAAATTATAAATTATAAATTATAAATTATAAATTATAAATTATAAATTATAAATTATAAATTATAAATTATAAATTATAAATTATAAATTATAAATTATAAATTATAAATTATAAATTATAAATTATAAATTATAAATTATAAATTATAAATTATAAATTATAAATTATAAATTATAAATTATAAATTATAAATTATAAATTATAAATTATAAATTATAAATTATAAATTATAAATTATAAATTATAAATTATAAATTATAAATTATAAATTATAAATTATAAATTATAAATTATAAATTATAAATTATAAATTATAAATTATAAATTATAAATTATAAATTATAAATTATAAATTATAAATTATAAATTATAAATTATAAATTATAAATTATAAATTATAAATTATAAATTATAAATTATAAATTATAAATTATAAATTATAAATTATAAATTATAAATTATAAATTATAAATTATAAATTATAAATTATAAATTATAAATTATAAATTATAAATTATAAATTATAAATTATAAATTATAAATTATAAATTATAAATTATAAATTATAAATTATAAATTATAAATTATAAATTATAAATTATAAATTATAAATTATAAATTATAAATTATAAATTATAAATTATATTATAATATAATTATAAATTATAAATTATAAATTATAAATTATAAATTATAAATTATAAATTATAAATTATAAATTATAAATTATAAATTATAAATTATAAATTATAATTATAAATTATAAATTATAAATTATAAATTATAAATTATAAATTATAAATTATAAATTATAAATTATAAATTATAAATTATAAATTATAAATTATAAATTATAAATTATAAATTATAAATTATAAATTATAAATTATAAATTATAAATTATAAATTATAAATTATAAATTATAAATTATAAATTATAAATTATAAATTATAAATTATAAATTATAAATTATAAATTATAAATTATAAATATAATTATAAATTAAAAATTATAAATTATAAATTATAAATTATAAATTATAAATTATAAATTATAAATTATAAATTATAAATTATAAATTATAAATTATAAATTATAAATTATAAATTATAAATCATAAATTATAAATTATAAATTATAAATTATAAATTATAAATTATAAATTATAAATTATAAATCATAAATTATAAATTATAAATTATAAATTATAAATTATAAATTATAAATTATAAATTATAAATTTAAATTATAAATTATAAATTATAAATTATAAATTATAAATTATAAATTATAAATTATAAATTATAAATTATAAATTATAAATTATAAATTATAAATTATAAATTATAAATTATAAATTATAAATTATAAATTATAAATTATAAATTATAAATTATAAATTATAAATTATAAATTATAAATTATAAATTATAAATTATAAATTATAAATTATAAATTATAAATTATAATTATAAATTATAAATTATAAATTATAAATTATAAATTATAAATTATAAATTATAAATTATAAATTATAAATTATAAATTATAAATTATAAATTATAAATTATAAATTATAAATTATAAATTATAAATTATAAATTATAAATTATAAATTATAAATTATAAATTATAAATTATAAATTATAAATTATAAATTATAAATTATAAATTATAAATTATAAATTATAAATTATAAATTATAATATAATTATAATTATAAATTATAAATTATAAATTATAAATTATAAATTATAAATTATAAATTATAAATTATAAATTATAAATTATAATTATAAATTATAAATTATAAATATAAATTATAAATTATAAATTATAAATTATAAATTATAAATTATAAATTATAAATTATAAATTATAAATTATAATTATAAATTATAAATTATAAATTATAAATTATAAATTATAAATTATAAATTATAATATAAATTATAAATTATAAATTATAAATTATAAATTATAAATTATAAATTATAAATTATAAATTATAAATTATAAATTATAAATTATAAATTATAAATTATATATAAATTATAAATTATAAATTATAAATTATAATTATAAATTAAAATTATAAATTATAAATTATAAATTATAAATTATAAATTATAAATTATAAATTATAAATTATAAATTATAAATTAAAAATTGAATATTAAAAATTAATTAATAAAAATTTAAAATTAGAAATTAAAAAATAAAAATTAGAAATTTAAAATTAAATATTTAAATTTAAAAATTAAAAATTAAAAATTAAAAATTAAAATAAAAATTAAAAATTAAAAATTAAAAATTAAAAATTAAAAATTAAAATTAAAAAATTAAAAATTAAAAATTAAAAATTAAAAATTAAAAATTAAAATTAAAAATTAAAATTAAAAATTAAAAATTAAAAATTAAAAATTAAAAATTAAAAATTAAAAATTAAAAATTAAAAATTAAAAATTAAAAATTAAAAATTAAAAATTAAAATTAAAAATTAAAAATTAAAAATTAAAAATTAAAAATTAAAAATTAAAAATTAAAAATTAAAAATTAAAAATTAAAAATTAAAAATTAAAAATTAAAAATTAAAAATTTAAAATTAAAAATTAAAAATTAAAAATTAAAAATTAAAAATTAAAAATTAAAAATTAAAAATTAAAAATTAAAAATTAAAAATTAAAAATTAAAAATTAAAAATTAAAAATTAAAAATTAAAAATTAAAAATTAAAAATTAAAAATTAAAAATTAAAAATTAAAAATTAAAAATTAAAAATTAACAATTAAAAATTAAAAATTAAAAATTAAAAATTAAAAATTAAAAATTAAAAATTAAAAATTAAAAATTAAATATTAAAAATCAAAAATTAAAACCTTAAAATTAAAAATTAGTAATTAAAAATTAAAAATTAAAAATTAACAATTAAAAATTGAAAATTAAAAACTAAAAATTAGAAATTAAACATAAAAAATAAAAAATTAAAAATTAATAATTAAAAATTAATAATTAAAATTAAAAATTTTAAATTAAAAATTAAATTAAAAATTAAAATTTTTAAGAGAATTATCTTAGGAAAAGGTACATCTTCTTAAAAATTATGTTTTGCTTAGTAAATTTTCTTAAAAATTTACCTTTCTTTAGTACATTTTCTTAAAAATTCTGAAAATTTACCTTTTCTTCAGTAAATTTTCTTAAAAATTTACTTTTCCTTAGTAAATTTTCTTAAAAATTTACCTTTCCTTAGTAAATTTTCTTAAAAGTTCTGAAAATTTACCTTTTCTAAGGAAATTTTCTTAAAAATTTACCTTTCCTTAGTAAATTTTCTGAACAATTTAGCTTTTCTTAGTAAATTTTCTTAAAAATTCTGAAAATTTACCATTTCTTAAAAATTCTGAAAATTTACCTTTTCCTTAGTAACTTTTTTTAAAAATTAACCTTTCCTTAGTAAATTTTCTTGAAAATTTACCTTTCCTTAGTAAATTTTCTTAAAAATTCTGAAAATTTACCTTTTCCTAAGTGAATTTTCTTCAAAATTTACCTTTCCTTAGTAAATTTTCAATTTGTTTTTTATAAACTCTTTTTTATGATAACTAGATATTAATTATAAATGAGCTAATTATTTAAAGATTTTAAGAAACTTTAAGTAATTTTGTTAAATTTTTCAACGCTTTCGATGTAATAAGAACTGTAAACTAAAATTTTTTAATAATTTATCATGCTTTGATGAATTTAAGATATTTGTTTTCTAGAAAAAACGATCAGATTAGAAACAGTAAGCATTTGAAATATTTTTCTTTTTGAATACGATCAATTACTTTAATATTATAAATAAAGGAATCAGTATCCATATAATTTATATTAACGTTGGTTGCATATTTAGGTTTCATGTAATCATAATGAAAATATACATTTTCCATTTTTGATTTCTCTAAAACTGAAAAAAAAAACAATATAAACTAGCAGAAATTCTCGGAAATTTTATTTTTTCGTTAAAAAAAAGACCCTAAAGGTATGCTAATCAATTCTAGCCAATTCACAAATCAACAAAAAAACAAACTCATTTTTATTACAAACACATTAAAAATTTAATAAACACACACATAGCATTATATAATGTTATGTATGTGTTAGTAGCAACCTTAAATGCAATGTAATCAAACTAAAGGAAAAAATTTTAAAATCTGTAAATCTGCAAAACGGCTAAAAGAAATACCTTTCAAATTATATACGTTTGGTAAAAATTGGGATAAAATGGTAGAACAAATCATCAGTCACAAAAAATCGCCTAGCCTATTAATATTATAGATAGGTTTATTATACTAAATTTGCACTCTACACATTTCAATTGCAATCATTTCATCATGAATTTTTCAACAAACTATGAAAAGTGATGAAATTTATATGAAGAACTATTACAAAATATATAATAAAAATGAAAAATAAAGAATTTTTCATAATTGTGTTCTTTGTTTAAAATTCAGTTCATTAAATGATTATGATTTAATTAATTTTGTAGATATTTTGTAGGAAAATTTTACAATCTGGATAGAAAAATGTTGAAAAAATTGTTTAAGATTTCTGTAGTATATCACATAGTTTGTTTTATCATTCAAGTCTGTTATTAATTTAATATTTTTTCAATATTGTAAAAATTGTAGTTTGCCCTCGGCAAAACGAATATTTTCTAAAATGATTCTAAAAAATTGAAATATTTCTGTTTTGTTTCAACAATTTTTGGAAATGTAAATGATTTCCTACAAAAATTCATTTTGTAAACAAAATATTTTATTAATTCTTATAAGAAATATCATAAATATCCAAAGGTAGGATTTGTTTTGTATTACAAATTCGGTTTTTAATTTTGCATAAAAAATTATCGAAATAATCGCAACTCAATGGATTTATTTTCATATGTGTAAAGAAAAACTATACAGAAGAACTTCATATGAATTTTGTTAATATGAAAAAAATTCTATAAGAATATTAAATAAAGTATTATAGAAATATGTTTAAATTTTAGTAAATTTAATTAATTTTTTTACCTAAAAATTTTGTAGATATTTTGTAGGAAACTTTTATAATTTGGAAAGAAAAATTACAATAAAAACTTAAATTAGAGGAAATATAAAATTTTTGTTGTTCCTAAGCTTGCTAAAAACCATTCAAGAAAGATTATTTGCATACTTTGTACATGAGTATTCAGTAAGAAAAAAATGATATTTAAAGAAATATACAACTTCCGTAAATTAATCTCTAATATTGTTTGGAATAATAATTGTAAGAATTTTTGTTTCACGTTCCTAATTAACTCAAAGTATGAAGTATTTAAAAAAATGTTTCATAAATTTACCTAAAAATTAAAAACTAAAAAAATTTAAACTTAAATTAGAAATTAAAAAACTTAAAATAAAAATTGAAAAGCAAATATAAAAACTAAAAACCAAATATTCAGAATTGAAAAATCAAATATTAAAAAAAAACTAAAAAAACTAAAATTTGAAAAACTAAAACTAAATTAAAAAACTAAAAATTAAAAACTAAAAACATAAATTAGAAATTGAAAACCTAAAAACTAAAAATTTAAATTAGAAATTTGAAAAACATATATAAAAAACTAAAACACAAAAAGCAAGATTTGAAAAATCTAAAATAAAAAAAAAAAACTAAATAACTAAAAATTTAAAAAACTAGAACTAAAGTAAAAATTGAACCTCGAATATTAAAAAAATTATAAGAAACCATAGAAACGTGACTTCATGTTAGTGCGCGGTTAAAATTTTTTTCTTTGCATTAGTTGTACCTTTAATAAGATTATATAATTTTATAAACGATTCTAGTTATTACAACCATTTATAAAACTCTAAGATAAAACAATGAAAAAAAAAAAAAAAGAATGAAATATCTAAAATATTAATGAAAAACAACTATAGGAACTAACTGAAAGTCACTTGAATGTTCAAAGTTAATAAAAAAGAATGAAATATCTAAAATATTAATGAAAAGCAACTATAGGAACTAATTGAAAAACACCTATCTATAATAAATTAAACTAAAAATTAAAAACTAAAAATTAAAAATCTAGAATTAAAAACAAAAACTTTAATTAAAAATTGAAAACCTAAAAAACTAAAAACTTAAATAAAAAACAAGTAAGAAAATTATAGTCGGTCTAGACCGACTATACGATACCCTATACCATGCGTTTAGAGACCCTATCTCTTCGGCCCAACAAACTGGATATAGAAAATAAGCATAAATCAAATTTGAGTGGGATTTTTATTAATTTTTTTGGCTGCAGATATGAAAAAGTTCATATCGGATGCTATATCTATATGGGGACTAGGTCTAAAAATGGACCAATCCTGATCATGTTTGGTAAAGTCTCTTGTATTTTGCAAAAATGTATACAAACAAAATTTGAGAAAAATCAGTGCAATATTTTTGTTTTTAATAGATTTAAGTGAAGATCGGGAAGCAGTCTATGTGGGGCCAAAGGGACCATTTTTGGACTACTCATTAGTGGATGTAATGAACGCATACAAACCCAATTTGAGTAAGATCTATATGACAATTTGGATCTTATGGCAATTTATGTCGATTTCATAGGGGTAATTTGTATGGAGGCTAGGTCTGAGCATGGACCGATTCTCACCAATTTCAATAGCGTTCATCCCATGGCCGATAAAAGCTTATATACCAAATTTCGGACGGACGGACGGACGGACATTGTTAAATCAACTCAAAAAGTGATTCTGATTCGATCGGTATAATTAAAGGTGGGTCCAGGTCAAATATTTTTGGTTGTTACAAACAGCAGCACAAAGTCATTATACCCAAACCACATAGTGGTATAGGGTATAAAAATTGAAAAGCAGATATAAAAAAATTGTGTGAAGATCGTTAATATTTGAAAAAAAAAAAAAGATTTGGTCTGATGTAATAACAAATATAGTAAATAAATATGTATGAAAGCCTGAAAAGTGATATTTATATTTTGATACTAAACATTCAAATTGGCTATAGCTTAACTTAATAAGAAACAAAAAATATATTGGAACCATAAATCTAAAAAATGGGTTTTGTGAATGAAAAAAATGCTGTCAGCTGTAAAAAACACCTGAATAGAATATATAAAATGTATTTAAATTCAAAGCTAACGGATATATTTTTACTTAATAAATAAGCTAAAATATATTGGAAATGAAAAAGAACTATAGTAACTAGCTGAAAGACACTTGAAAATTAAAAAAAATAGCTAAAAAATTTTGTTATGTGAAACATGATTTCGAAAATATTTTGAAATAAAAATTTTAAAATGATAAATATAAGAAAATTTTTTTTTTTTCATTGAATTCCTTATAGGTTTAATAAAATCATATAATTCTATAAACGAAAAAACTATTAAAAACGAATCTTTTCTAAATAAAGTATTCTTTATAAAACAAAAAAGTAACTAACTGCAAGACACCTTTCTACCCTACATTGAAATTTTATAAGAAAAATGCAATGTACCTACATTTTATATATTTTATTCATCTATTTTAGACGTAAAAAGTACAACTTTATAAAATTAAAAAATTTTTAAAATTAAGACAAAAAAATTGAAGAAAAAAATAAAATATATTAAAACTTTAACACGAAAAATTGTTCGAAAATCGTTAATATCTGAAAAAATATTTTAAAATCGTTAATATTAAAAAAAATACATATATAAATATTTGGTGTGATGTAGTAACAAATTTAGAAAATAAATATTAAAGTGGATATATTTAATTATGTGATTTCACAATATTGTGAAATAAAAATTTGATATAAAAAATACGATACTAAAATATTAAAATTAATGTGAATTCTCTAGAATTATTTTGCTTTAAAATTCAAATGGTTCAAATCGTAACCTTTCAATATAAAAAAAATATATTTTGGGAGAAAACTGCAAAAAAATTATTTGCATTTAAATTGTGACCAGCATAGCCGAATTTCTTGGATGAAAAAAGAAAATTTTACCAAAAACTAAAAAAAAAAAAAAATATATTTTGAATTAATTAAAGATGCAATATAAATATAATTATAAAATATAAAGATATAGATGCAATATAAATATAATTATAAAATATAGAGAACAAATATAAAAAAGAAACTCAAAACTGTATGAAAAACAGTGTCGTCTATATGTTACGAAAAAAATTAAATAAATGTTGTCCTCTAAAAAAATATCAATATTTTCTACTAACGCAATAAAAAAGTTGCCACCTCTAAATTCAATAATAAAGGGTCCGCCATCTAACGTTTTTTTTAAACTAGTGTTTATTTCGTGAATGGTAACACTTAGCTCATGTCTGATTTGGCAGATAATTAGCTTTATCCTTCCGCTGAACGAATATGGTTGTGTATATGCTTGAACAACGCTGGGAAATATTGCGACATTACTTTGAAAATCATGGTAATGTTGCAGAATGTTTGCGAAAATTGCATACGGATTTTGGAAGAAGAGAAGCACCGTCAGCTCCATATGTTCGTTATCTTGTGAAAAAAGTGAAAGAAACTGGCATCCTCATCGATAAACTAAAGCGTGAAAAGCCAAAAACAGTGCGTACACCCGAGAATATTGCTGCGGTGGCAGAAAGTGTGCGTGAAGCGCTATCAACATCAATTCACCGTCGTTCTCAAGAATTGAACATTTCGGAGGCATCATTGAGACGAATTTTGCATAAAGACCTTGGTATGACGCCATACAAAGTCCAATTGGTGCAGGAGTTGAAGCCAACTGACCATCCAATGCGTTTTCGCTTCGCTAAGTGGGCCTGCGATCGACTTACAGAAGATGCCGATTTTGCCAAAAAAAAATCATCTTTTCAGATGAAGCTCATTTTGATCTTGGCGGGTATGTAAACAAGCAAAATTGTCGCATTTGGGGCACAGAAAACCCGCACGCATACATTGAAAAGCCGATACACCCAAAACGAGTCACTGTTTGGTGCGGATTTTGGTCCAGAGGCATAATTAGGCCATTTTTCTTCAAAAATGAGCAAGGAGTGGCCGTTACAGTCAATGGCGATCGTTATCGGGCCACGTTGAACGAATTTTTTCACAAAAATTGAAGAGGAGGATATTGGCAACATTTGGTTTCAACAGGACGGCGCTACGTGCCACACAGCCGAAGCTACATTCGATGTTTGCGCCCTGTTTTTGAAGATCGCATTATCAGCCGCAGAGCTGATGTCGTTTGGCCACCTCGAAGCTGCGATTTGACACCGTTGGACTATTATTTGTGGGGTGCCCTCAAAGATAAGTGTTACGCCAACAAGCCAGAAACAATTGACGCTTTAAAGGACAATATTCGTGAAGCCATTGGTGAAATGCAGCTGCACACAATCGATAATGTGCTTAAAAATTGGACCGATCGTGTAGGCTACTGCATGGCCAGCCGAGGCAGCCATTTGAATGAAATTATTTTCCATTATTAACCGGAAGGATTGTACTTTCAAATAAAACAAGTAAGAGTGTTAAATTCGGCTATGCCGAATCTTTTATACACTCCACCTAGGTTTTCTTGCACTATTTGTAACAAATTTAGATAAAATATTTGAAAATGTAAACAATTTGATCAATTTAGTAATTTATTACAACAAATACTCTGAATTTTCAGCATTTACGTTTAACAATTTTAAAGTCAATAGAAGATAGTAAACAAAATATATTTTTAAATTTCGGATCTTTTTCGGAATACTTGACCATGCCTTATATTTTAAAAGCATTAGCGTTAATCAGTTTTATTTTTTCGATCTTATTATATCAGTTTGTCATTCCATTTGATAAATGAATTTGCGTCTACATATGTGTTTAATGCAAAAGATTTCTTACTTTTGTCGAATTGTAGGGATTTTTTGAATTTTTTTTTAACAACTTAATATTATATACATTTCAATTTTAAACTTTAAAATTAAAAATATCTATCTTTTTTAAATCTGGTAATAACTCTATAATATGGAGAAAGTAAATACGTGGATTCCCTAATAAGAATGACAAGTAAAAACACTTTTGTGCAGTTTACTTGTTTTGTGCATTTTTTTTAATACATACAAGTTAACAAACAAAACATTTTTGTTTAGTTAATTCTGAATACTCCCTCCCATTTCTTTTTTATTTTCTTCTGTTTGCTGTGTTCGCTTTGCTTATCAATTTGTTTGGGTTCAATAAATTGATTTGTGGCTAAATTGCATTGTGTGTCGCAACAGTAAAATATTTTTTATCAGAAACCAATCGATAATATGATTTGTAAGCGAGGGAATAATGTAAACTATAATTGTTGCGTCTCATATTACACTATGTGTCGCAACAGTACTTTGTTCTTTCGCTTGATAAATTAGGTTGTCCATACAAACAAGAAATTATTGATTTTGCTATTTTAACGGAAAAGACCCAAAAATTGTCAAGTGGGCAATAAATTATTTATTTTGTTATTTTAACAGAAAAGACCCAAAAATTGTCAAGTGGGCAATAAATTATTTATTTTGTTGTTTTAACAGAAAAGACCCAAAAATTGTCAATTGGGCAATACTATTTAATTTTAAGTATTAAAATTAAGAAAGACCCAAATTTGAAATGGGCAGCAATATTGTAAACACTAGTTATTAGTTTTAAATAGAAAAGAAATGAAAAATAAAGTTCAGTTGATATTGAACACTCAACAGAAAAACGTTGTTTTTATTTTCATTATTAAAAGAAATAACTTACATAAGTACGCCATCTTTGTAGATCTCTTCGATTATATTAAGTAAGTTTGTAAATAAAAAGAATATTAAAATATTATAAATGTAAACATAATTGATTTTAGAAAAATGTCCGATTCGTTTTTCGATGATGCTGAAAACACATCAAAGAAATACAGAAAACAAAGGTTTTACACAAGTTAGTTGAGAGACGAGAAGCTAATGGGATGGAACAGGTCAAAGATGACGACTTTAAATACAGATGCAAGGCTGGTGAAAAAATATTAAATTGCGATAAATCAGATCTAAGTATACATGCTAATAAGCAATGTCTTAAAAAAAATATCTTTTAAAACCAACAACCAAAATTCTGTTTACGTTATAAGATCCCATTTGCAAGCCATTTTAATTAATTGTGTAAATTTTAAATGCACATCTAGCCATATAAAAGATGAATTATACAGAATAGTAAAAATATTTTGTTTATAATATCTGTTGGTTTTTTATGTTGTTTTTATGTAATTCTAATGATATTCTTATCTTATTTTTTATGATATTTTTTCGTTTTTATGTTATTTTTGCATTATTAAAATTGAAAATTAACAAATTAAAAATAATTTTTTTTTTGAAAATATGAAAAAAGTAGTGTAGGGAAAAATGTAGAGAAAAAAAAGTGGGTGTAGGGAAAAAAATGGATTTTTTTTCATTAGCGTAGAGATTTCTGTAAAAATCTCCTGGCATCACTGGTACCTATTAAAAACAATGTATGATTTCACAAAACAATGCGACGTATATCTGCTTTGTTCAAAAGCTTTCATAAGACTAAATGAAATTGTTAATTATGCATGAAATACATAGACGACAGAGGCTACACAAACACACGGATACAAATGCTGCTGGCTACAATTGTAGTCGTGTAGTCAACAACTTAATTTTTTTGAAAACGACAGCAACATATAACAACAATATAAACAGCTGTTTTTATACAAAATCATTTTTATTTCAGTAGTGCCAATTAAATTTTTTTTTTACTTTATTAAAATAGAAAAACATGTATGATTCTATATAAAATTGTCTTAAATATATTACTTATTTATAATGCATTATTATAACGTAAAAATAAGTACATAAATTTACTTATTAATAGAATTATTATAGCATTTCATTTTGCGATTAATTTTTCAACAAAATAAAATATTTCATAGCACTAATATCT
Organism: Cordilura impudica; assembly: GCA_963682025.1. Taxonomy (NCBI): domain Eukaryota; kingdom Metazoa; phylum Arthropoda; class Insecta; order Diptera; family Scathophagidae; genus Cordilura; species Cordilura impudica. Next base: position 33,403,702 of record OY821522.1, on the reverse strand, counting down.
CTTACATATTTTGTTTTATTGTCAACACTATTTTTATTTTGTAGCCAACAAAAATAGAAATTAGCCTAAGTTGACTACAGCAGCAAAAGTGGTCATGTAGTCGTGTAGCTGTGTTGGTGTCAAAATAATCGTTTTCATATCAACGTGTGTCTTTTATTTTTGACAGGCTGTAGTCGTGTAGCCGCTGTAGTCTATGTGTTTCATGAGAGAGTTCGGCTTACTGGTGCCATTATGTATATGTGTGTGTAAAGAAAAATATAAGATATCCCAGTAATTATTTCGAAGATTGTTTTAACAAAAATCATCTTATTGTGTCTTCTTCGAGCACTTTTGATGATTAAAAACTGATTAATCACATGCGGTATTAGAAAAAGACCAAGAAATGATTTTTGCTTACGCTTAAAAAGTGATTTATAGAAAAATGACATTAAATATGACTCAAAAATAAGTCGAAATTAATCAGAAAATTGGATAAAAAGGTTCTCAAGAAGAGTCGGGGGTAAGGAAATATTTCCTCCCAACAAAAGAATATTTTGTGATCAGCAAAAGAGCGCATTTATGACGGTTTTAATAGCACAGAGGAATCAAAAAAGACTCCACATGATCACTTATTGCATAAAATGTTTACTGGGATTTTATTCACTATCTGTTTACTAGCTAGTAGTAAAATAAGAAAATAGTATTATAATACAGCGTAGTGATGAATTGTACTTCTCAATTAGTTTATTTTTAATGTGCCATAAGAAGTTCGGTTTGTGCTAAGAAATGAATGAATACATGTTACCCAGGGCGAAGCTTAATCATTGCACTTTGATTGAGTTGAGCCCGCGACTATTCCTGATGTGGATAGCTCGTGCCTACAATTTTTGGTAGTTGGGAATGGCGTTTGTGCAAAGGGAAGCATGAACACATGTTTCCCAGGGCGAGGCTTAATCATTGCACTTTGATTGAGCTGAGCTCCGCGATTATTCCTAATGCAGAATAACTCGTGCATTAAATTCTCGGTAGTCTGGGAATGGCGTTTGCCTGGGCCAAACATTAAATAATAAATTTTAAAAATGTATTATAATTAAATATTATTGACATCTATATTATATTACTATCATCTGACAAAAAAATTTTTTTTTAAACACCAATTTTTTACAGGGTAGAATTTTATGGTTTCACTACTACTTTTGAATGCAAGTATGTACTAAAAGTAGAACCCTTAAAATCCTACTATTTTTTGCAACCCTAAAAATTGAAGTATTTTGTATAAATAAATATTATATTATTATATTATTTTTAATATGCGCTTATTATCGATATACAGAATATATGAATGTTATTTATAGTATTTTGATATTTGCAACAGTAGTATGTATCAATTTGTAATATTTTGTGATCTTATAAAAATCGCAGAATATTGATATTGTTTTATATAGTTTCTTTTATTAATTAACTAACTTAAATATTACACCATAAAATGTTGATATTGGTGAATTTTTATATTATTACCACAACGACCATAAAAACAACAAGTACAGCTGTGACAAAGTAAAAAATTTAGAATAACAATATAGGAAAACATCATATTTTTTTAACTTTTCAGTGATTTCTCGGCACCTATGAAACCTATTGTCACGATTTAAAAAACAGAAACCTTCCCATGATGTTGGTGTATCATTCTCACTAAAAACAAGCACCCTAGCTGTACGATTGAGAACGTTATCGTGACAAGAACAACATAGTCAAATCATATTTTTCAAGACTTTTTTTACTCCATCGTTCAATTCTCGGGACCAGATAAACCGATTTGGACGATTTTAAATAGCAAACTTTCCAGGATGTCAATGAATCATTTTTTGTACCAACGAGCAACCTAGTTGCTCAATTGAAGTCGACATCGTGATTTCCACAGACGGACAGACTGACAGCCGGACAGACGGACATCTCTATATCAACTCCGCTTGTTATAAGGATCACAAATATATATATATATTATGGGGTCCAGATTTTTTTTTCTAATTATTACAAACGGAATGACAAACTTATATGTACCCTCTGCACACTGGAGTGGAGGGTATAAAAAGAAATTTGAGATAATATTCAGTAGTTTTTATACCCTCCACTCCAGTGTGCAGAGGGTATATATAAGTTTGTCATTCCGTTTGTAATAATTAGAAAAAAAAATTTGGACCCCATAAAATATATATATTTGTGATCCTTATAACAACCGGGGTTGATATAGCGATGTCCGTCTGTCCGTCTGTGGAAATCACGATGACGGCATCAATCGGGCAGCTAGGGTGCTCGTTGGCATAAAAAGTGATTCACTAACATCCTGAAAAGTTTGCTATTTAAAATCGTCCAAATCGGTCGATTAGGGCCCGAGATTTGAATGAAGAACTAAAAAAAGTCTTGAAAAAATATAATTTTCTATGTTGTTCTTGTCGCGATCACGCCCTCAATAGGACAGCTAGGGTGATAATTTTTAGTGAGAATGATTCACCAAATTCATGGGAAGATCTCTACTTCAAAAATCATTAAAACCAGTGGAACAGGTCCAGTGAAATCTCTGAAAATTAAAAAAAAATGAAAAACATGATGTTTCCATATTGTTCTTTTTGTTATTCTAAATGTTGCATTGTTGTCATAGCTGGACTTGTTGTTTTTGTGGTCGCTGTGGTAATAATATAATAAAAACAAACCGTTTTTACATTTTTTTGTCAACTCTGGTAGAAAAATTTAAAAGTTTCCATTGTTTTGGCATCACTAAAAAAAATTGTTGGATCATTTCTGTCATTGCCAGGAGCCTGTCTGCAAAATTTCAGATCGATTGGATCACGGGAAAGTTGTTAAAATCGATCGGGCAGCTAGGGTGCTCGTTTGCATAAAAAATTATTCATTAACATCCTGAGAAGTTTGCTTTTAAAATCGTTCAAATCGGTTGATTAGGTCCCGAGAATTGGGTGAAGAAGTAAAAAAAGTTTTGAAAATATAAATTGAAATTTGTTATGTCATTTTTGCCGTCGCCACGAGCCTGCCTATAAAGTTTGAGATCGATTGGCTCACGGGAAAGGGGCCATAAATCGATCCAAATTTTTGTCGACAAGCAGACACTACCAGTTAATATAAAGGCAGTAAATAAAGGGAGTAAAAGTTCACCAACAATTTAAAAAACAAATTTTTATGTATTAATTTATTTAAAGAAAAAAAATAATTAAAAGAAATAGTAATAATAATAAAAAAAATAATATACAATACAAAAAAAAAAAAGAATATATAAATAAAATAAAATAAAGATAAATGCATTCATAGCATTATAATATATATAAAAGGTCAATGTTTTCTAACCGTAACCGTAACGAGTCAGTTGTTTTTTTTTTACATGAAAATCATTTAAAACAGTTACCGAACGTAACCGGAACGTCCCAATACTTTTCATGTGAAAAAAGGCTGACACGTTACGTAACAGTTACATTTCGCTAACTTGTTCTTTACACAGGCTACTGCTTTTGCAGCCAACTTCAGGTCTAGTTATATAGTTTCGTAAACATAAGTGATAAAATTGTTTCTAATATTTTTTGCTGTAAGTAATAAATTATAAATATACTGAATTGCAAACTAAAATAGATACATATATTGGAGGTGCTTTAATACAAAAGAGTTAACGAAAAAAAAATCAAAAAAAAAACAACTCTACTACATCAACAATGACAGTCATATGTTCTTCAAATAGCAAAAAACTGCAAGTGTGTTTTGTTGACTACAAAACAAAAATAGTGTTGACAATATAACAAAATATGTAAAAGAAATTAGTGTTATGAAATATTTTATTTTGTTAAAAAAAAAATCGCATAATTAAAGGCTAAATTTCCATTAATAATCAAAAGGGGTTAAATTAATTTATTTATTTATTTTTACGTTATATTAATGCATTTTAAATAAGTAAAAGTAATTGTATATTTAAATAAAAATGCATTTGTATTATATGTTGCTGTCGTATTCAGAAAAATCAAGTAGCTGACTATACGACTTCAAATGCTGCTGGCAGCAGTCGTCTACGTGTTTCATTCATGATGTTGCATTTTTTTGCAAGCAATACTTACATATATTCTAAATAAAGAAATAATATTCTTTTCATACTGCGAAATCTATACAAATACTATATGTCAAATTTCAAATTTGCAATAATTGAAACATTTTTGAAAGAAAATTGTATAATATGAAATGTCTTCAATTTATTTCATAGAAAAAAATTTTTTGAGGTGCGTGGATTTTCCATATTTACGGTTTTACTATTTTCGTAATGAGGTTAAATGAGTTAAAAAGAATGTAATATACGATGTAATATACGATCGGTCTAAAACTTTTCACTTAGAGCCACAGTTAAATTCGAAACAACAAAAACCCATATATTTTGTGCGTAAAGTTTAACATTAAATGTGCTTTTCTTTAATGTCTATATATTTTTTCTCATTCATTTCTGACCATCTTCAATGTAAATTTAATATTTTTTATTGTGTATTAATGTAAATTTAATATTTTTTATTGTGTATTAACTTATTATTCTGCGATTTTCATTACATCACAAAATGTTACAAATTAGCACTACTTTTTCAAAAACAGAAAACTTCTAAATCAGTTTGAAAACAGTTGATCTGTAAAACTGTGTGTGAAATTGTGTCAAATAAAATTACAAATATTAATAAATATAATAATACATATATATATATATTTTATTAATTTTGTTAAGAATTAGCACAAAATTGATTTTCCATTTTGCATTTCATTTATAAAGAATTCTGCCATATTTTGTTAAAGGGAAAATCCATTTTTGTTATATTAAAAAAAACAGACTTGCATTTAATTTTTCCGTGACTGCCTCAATAATTGCGTAGATGCCACCACAATATTTTTTCTAATTAAATATTAACCAATATCTAACTAGAATAATGATTTATTCTGACTAAAAAGTTTCAATTAAAAGTTATTCAGCCCAATTATGAATATTCTCAAGGAATTTCTTTCTCACAGAAAATACATTTCTCGAGAAAAAAAATTCCTCCAATTATAAATTCCGCGTGAACAAAAAATGATTAACTGGCATCATCGTATTTCAGCCACTTGCTTTGCTTATTGACAATTAATTTTCTATTTTTTGTGTGTGTGCAAACGACCCTACAATAAATGACCCAATAAACATTTTTGTTTGCTATCAACTTGAGGTGCATTTGAGATCAAATACATTTCTCAAATCTCCAACGTTAATTCTCAAATGCACCTCAATAGTCCGATTATAGTCTTCTCAACTTAAAAGGCACATTTTTTATATGGCGATTTTCATAGTTATCAAATTGAGAAATTTGTAATTTTCAACTTGATAGCAAAGAAATATCTCAAATCGGTATCAAATGGAAGGTACGGAATTGCCATATTAAAAAAAATTATACTAATTTTAGAAATGAAAACACTGAACTTTTTTTAATGTTTCAATTTAATTTCATTATATATTTAACATTATTATGTACATATTTAACATTAAATGTACATTAAATGTACACATTTTTTAGTATCTAGAATTAAAAATAAATGAATTAATTATTTGTACATTTTTTGAATATTTATATTAAATATGTCATAAATAAGAATTTAAATTGAAAAATTCGACAAAAAGCAGAAATAATTAAAAATATATCAATTAATTATTTGTACTTTTTTGGCAGTTTTTAATTTAATTTATTATTTATGACATATTTAAATAATATCTCAAACTTAACACAAATCGTAAAGTTGAAAAAATGTTTGGTCTCAAGTGGAGAAAAGTGTTGGATATCCAATTGAGAGTAAAAATGTTTCTCAAAGATTGGAAAAAATGTTAAGTCTCAACTTGATGTCAAGTTGAAAGCAAACAAGGAGAAAAATTGTTCAACCCAAGTTGAGAATTACATTTGACGTCAATTTGAGAACTTAACTTTTCTCCAACATTGGAGAAATAATATTTCAATGCATACTGGGGAATGACCGAAACTAACACATAAACAGTTTTTTTCTATTTGAAAAACATATGACTGTCATTGTTGTTGTTGTAGAGTTGTTTTTAAAATTTTTTTTTTTCGTTAAACAGCAATATTTGTGAATTACCGGGTATTATTTATTATTGGTTGTCGGAAAGTGAAGTTAATTCTAAAGTGTTAACTTAAATTGTTAAAATAAACAGAAATATAGACATAAATAAAGTTAATACTTTCTACATATATATTAAATAAAAGCTGATTATTTAAATGATTCAAGTGGTATCGCACACAGAATGTTTTGAGTTTATTATGAAAAATAACTGCGCAAACGTGTTGTCCAATGACTTTGCCTCCTCTCGGGATTCTAATAAAAGAAAGGGAGGTTCAATTGGTTTGGCGGCTACAAGTTTAGGTTTTGGAAAGGTAAGTAATTAATTAAATTAAAACTTCAAGTTAATTTTTGTTGTTTCTTTAGGACTCTTCAAAATATGTCAGTGAATTCGTTAGTCCCATTCTCAATTGTTTAAACGATCAATATTTACGTGTCCGGTATTTTCCGTGTGATCCTTGTATAACTTGGTGGCATGTTCCTCCATTATACCCTTCTCCGATTTATTTCCTGCTGGCGTCTTGCGACCTATTCCTGTTGGATTGTTTACTTAAAAATATTGTTATAGAATCTTCACAAACTTTCAATCTAGAAGCTTTTATACCTCTTCTTAAGGAACGCATTTATGTAAAGAATTATATTGTGCGACAATATGTTATATCCTGGATTGCGATTGTGAATGCTGTACCTGAAAATAATATGGTTATCTATTTGATATTATTTATGGACTTTTTATGAAGGAAGATAATACACAAGAAATACAAGTGTGTGAAACTACGCTGACAGTTTCTTAAATCGATTCGTAATGATTCCAGTTCAATGCGCATGGAAGACACTATAAATATATTGGTAATACATGCGCAATCACCAAACTTATTAAGGTAATGCACTGAAATTTTATTAAAAATTCTAGCTAAGAACAAAGAAAATCTTCATTGCAGAATTTTACATTAATCCTTGTATCTATCTTTCAGTATATTCCCATAACATGGATACGGGAGTTTGTTTTATTATTTGGTTCGAATGTTTTAGTTTATGCCATTCTACCATGTCTGGAATATAATGTTTGTTCAAAAGAACAAAGATCTCAGAATATTCAACAAATTGTTTTATGGAGGTATTATAACAATATCTCACACACGGTTCTGTACAAGCAAAGGTAGCAGTATTTCAATTTTCCAAATGATGTGTATCAGTTTTGGCCGAAATTCTTATTTCACAACACTCAAAAGGTAAGCTGTATTATAATTTTTTTATATATAATTAAGTGTTATAATAAATTGTTTTCTTTAAGAAACTACTGATTTCAATAAGGCCCATTACCGGAAATTTCTATTGAGTTTAGTCAATTTATTCAGTGCTAAGTTGCGTACCACTTTGAGGAATGTGTCGAGTGAAGAGTCAGCAGAGTTATTTAAATGTCTGTATAAATTTAAGCCCATTGTCCTGTTTGCTTTGTCTTTATTTCAATATTTAATATTGTTTATATTTTATTTTTAATTGCTTGATTTTTAATACAATAAATAAATAAATAAATAATAAATCGTGTTTCATTATAATCAAGCGTGAAATTTCGAAATTAAATTTATTTTAAAGAAAAATTGAATAGCCAAAAGATTGGTAGAAGTCAATTGCGGGCTGAATTTATGGAAAACGCAATCAATGCCTGAATTGGCTTTCATTAAAGTTATAACCGTTTTATCCCGATTTTGACCAAACGTATATTATTTGAAAGGTATTTCTTTTTAGCCGATTTGCAGATTTACAGATTTTAAAATTTTTTCCTTTATTTTGAGTAAATTTCATTTAAAGTTGCTACTAACACATACATAAAATTATACAATACTATGTGTGTGTTTATTAAATTTGTTAATGTGTTTGTAATAAAAAGGAGTTTATTTTTTTATACCCTATACCACTATGTTGTTTGGGTATAATGACTTTGTGCTGCTGTTTGTTACTTCCAAAAATATTTGACCTACACCCGTCTTTTATTATACCGATCGAATCAGAATCACTATCTGATTCGGTTCAACGATGTCCGTCCGTCCGTCTGTGTGTCCATGTAAACCTTGTAATCAAACTGCAGGTCGCAAATATGAATATATTTTGATGAAATTTGGTATATAAGCTTCTATCGGCCATAGGATGAACACTATTGAAATTGGTGGGAATCGGTCCTTGTTAAGACCTAGCCCACCATACAAATGACCCCTATGAATTCGACATAAATTGTTTCTATATTGTTCTTGTTGTTATTCTAAACGTTGTGTTGTTGTCATAGCTAAACTTGTTGTTTTTGTGGTCGTTGTGGTAATAATATAATAAAAACTAACCCTTTGTACATTTTTTTTTATTAAATCTGGTAGAAAAATTTAAAAGATTCCATTGTTTTTGCATCACTAAAAAATTTGTTAGATCATTTCTGTCATTACCACAAGCCTGCCTGCAAAATTTCAGATCGAATGGGTCACGGGAAAGGGGTTAAAATCGATCCAAAATTTTTTCGACAAGCAGACACTACGAGTTAATATAAAGGGAATAAAAATTCACCAACATCTAAAGCAAATAATGCTAAAATACCTAGTTGTTAATAAAAAAAAAACAATGTAAATTTAGAAAAAAAAAAAATTTATGTATAAATTTATTTAAAGAGAAAAAAACAAAAATAACGTTTGATGTTGTATTTTTGTGTGTAATATTTACATATATATACATAAACATATTAAATAATACAAATAATACATATATTCTATATTTGTATATCCATAGCAACTGCATGTTATTTTATTTACATAATTTTCTGCAATATTTTGTGTGGGGAAAATATATTTCTTTTGCATTAACAGAGTGTCACTTCATTTTGCTCAGCGTGACTATGTCACAGTAGATGGCGCCACAATTTTTGTTCTAATTAGTTTTGCAATAGTTATTTCCATATTAACATGAATGTCAATATTTTCAACTAGATATCATACAGAACAATGTTAAGAGTATACACGGGCTGGTTTTTTATTTCATACGTTTTTTCATTATTCTTTTACAAATATGAACATAAGTTTGGCATGTTAACTTTTTGTTGTCTTTATAAAATAGAGTTACCGAGTTCATCAATGAGTTTTTTTCTTTAAAACAGTTCTACATAGTTATATAGAACTATTATTCTGCTTTACCTACAAAATATCTGATTGCGATTACATCTAATTTTTAAAAATTGTTTATAATTACTAAAGCATTATTATTCACATAAATACAAAATTTCACTTTTTAAATTTTCCATTTAAATTTAAGAAAATATCAATTCTAAAAACTGGAATTAAAATTTCCAATTATCAATTAGAAAATATTAATTGAATTTCAGAAAATCATATCAAAACGTCGGAAATAATAATTTTAAATTTAGAAGACTTCAATTGCATCTTAAATATATAAATTTTATTCGTTAAACACAAATTGAAATTCCAAAATAAAAAAACACCAAATATGTTTACATTTAAAAAATGTTTACATTTAAAAAAAATATTGCCATTCAGGAGAAATTAATAACTTTTCAGTACAGCGATTAAGTAACTTATTTTAACGATAGTCGAATCGTTAAAAAAAAGAAAATTACAAAATTATTAGTAAAAATTTTAAACGATATTCGCTATTGTTAAAGTCAGCTGTTGTTGTTATCGAACATAAAAATTGTTACATAAATAAACGCAATTTGATGAGAATGTTATTTATATATAAATTTTCATAATTTTTTTTGGATGAAAATTTGAAGTTTTTCAGAAAATAAAGATAACAAATTATTTTATTTAACATGTTTGGGACATTTGGTTTTTTGCGTTTGGCATCCCTAATTTGATTACTTATTATTATAAATATATTCTCTATGTTTTAAAATATGGCAATGTTTTAATAAAAAAAGTTGAGAGAGCTTTTTTTGGTTATTATTTTGTTCATCCGACCATCCGACCTATATGGCCGCAATGAAGAAATATTTGGCCAATTAAAAGAAACTATACAGCCATCTCCAATTAGAACGATTTAATGTATATAGCCACCCTTCACAACCATTACCTTTGCAATGGAGGTTAGGGCGAGCTATTTAATTAACAAAAACTAAATTAAACGAGAAGTTATGTCATATAACCGGAAACGCATGCATATAGGTATATAACCTAAATGCATGCCGATCAGCAACCACGATGACCAAAAAGCAAACACCGAAATAAATCCGAAATAATAGAAAAGACGAAAACCAATCAAAGAATTTTCTGAAATAATTTGGTATTAAGTTTAACAAATTGTTTACTTTTTCCAATATTTTGTTTACATTTATTATCAATACTCAAATCGATGTGGAGGGTATCAAAGATTCGGCACAGCCGAATTTAACACTCTTACTTGTTTTTTTTTTATAGCATTTCCAAAAAAAAAAGTTATTTGGCGGACCCTTTATATGAAAACTTTATAAAAACCAGTGTCATCTATATGTATGTTACAAAAAAAATTTATAAAGGGTTTCTAAACATGAATAATATTCATAGCCTGAGGGCGATTCAAAAGTGCATGAAAACTGCATTTAGGTTAGGCAGGATTACCACATGATATCTATTTTCTTTGTTAAAATTATAACATCACTTTTATTCAAATTTTTAACTAAGTCCTATCGATATGTTTGGGCAAGAATTGTTCTTAATCGAACCTCTTCATCCAAACTGTCAAATAGAACTCTCCTTTATTGACAATGTTCTTGCTTATATAAGTTAACGTGTGCACGATAACGAGAATACTCCTAATATTTTAATGGAACTTATCGTACATTGCAGAACTCCCTTAATGTTTATTTTTTTTCTCACCTTGCATTTTTTAACTTTGTTTTGTGATTGGCCAATTTACCATAAATTTTATATTATAAATATTGCAATATCAACACATTGTTATTTGTATTTTGTATTATGCTAAATACCTAATATCATATTTCATTTTTATGATTTTTAAGATTGGCCATCTTGGGTAAATTTTTATTTTTTAATAAAGTGCACTGTTATAACAGTGGTTCAAAACCAAAAAAAAAGTGGTAATAAGTCCGGAAGTTCTAAACTATTGGTTGGATTGGAATAGTATATTCTAGGCGATTGTAGTCAAGGATATAGGCTTTCAAAATGTTTATTTTTGAGATACCCTGTTGTAACACAGGGTGAGCTACAGGGTGCCAAAGTCGACCACCTCGAGGTGGAAAATGCTTTCAAAGCTTGTTACTTTTATAAATATGAAGTGATTTTTACGTTTTTTAAATTTTTCCAGTAACCATTAAATTATTAACAAAAAAAACATGCTTATACTACCTAGTTATCGCTTATGGTTTAAAAAATATTTGATTTTAAAAATCAACATTTGAACTTTTCACCAAATTCTTTCTTGGTTTTTCGCAAATAACATTTTTATTAAAATAGATAAAAAAAAATCTAAAAAATGTGGCGATAGCCAGTACTTTTTAAAAAAATACGTTGAAGTATTTTTTCAATTATTTCAAACCGTTTAGTGAGCACAAAATCTTAAAGTTGACTTTTTGAATCAGGTTCTAAAAATTGCAAATTTTTGCCAAAAAAATACCCTTCATTCTTTCACTTTTTTCTCACAACCTTGGTAAAACATGTATATATTTTTCTACATATTTTAAAAGAATATGCTTCAAGAATGGTTGTAAGCGAAATTCTTAATATTTTTGGACATGCACCCTACGTCCAGCATTGGACGAAATTGGGCAATTTTTAAAAAAAAACTATGTTTTAAAAGTTAATACAAAAATATCCGCTCGATTTCTTCAAATATTTCACCGCAGTATTAAAGCTCCAAATATTTTTATTTATTTGCCGCAATAAAATTCACCGCCATTGCATAAACGTGGTCAGGAGGGCTTAAATGGTAAAAAAAGTCAAATTTTCATACGAATTTTTTTTGTTAACATAAAAAACATATTATTATTATTAGTTATTTTTATATTTTGTTTATTGATTCAGAACGGCATTTAAATTATCTAAAACACTTAAAAAAATCATTTTGATAACGTTAATAGATTTTGAGATATTTATATTCAAATTTCAGAAAAAAATATAGAAAAACTATGGTTTTTCGTTTTTTTTTTTGGGTTTTTGGTAAAGTGTTCCCAAAATTTTTGAATTTTACTTATTATTACATATATTGCTAAAGAAGACATATTTATCTATTCAACGATATATAACATGTCTATCAAATTTATTGCAACATGCTGAAATAATGACCCCAAGCCACACTCCACAGGCAAAAATTTAGCTATTTCTCTATTTGTTCATATAAATAGTCATTTACATAGTGAATGACATATTTTTTTTATTGTTTTTTGGTAAAGGGTTGCATACGTTTTTATTACTCCAAATAATTTTATATATCTTTTCAAAGAAGGTATAATTATAAGTTAATGGTGTATGAAATATTTACCTAATGAGTTTCAACTGATCATAAAATTGCCCGAAACTCTGATACCTTTTGCAAAATATCTGTAATTCACAATACCTTTTTATGCAAAAAAAAACAGGTAAAAGCCAAATCTTTAGATTCACTAAAACAAAATGTAAGTATTGGTTGAAGTACCTGCCCAATATATTACCTTTCAAAAAGTATTTTCAGTATATAACCATGAGTTTCTTGTTTATTAAGATCACTTACGTATAACCTATCATGGTGGTTACATTAAAGTATTATTCACTTTGCAAAGTTATTTGGGAAAATCCTTCCGATTCTACTATTCATTCATCACGTTCGGAAAAAGTCTCGAAATTATGTTATACCATTAACAACACTTACGGTTTAAATGTGAGATCTGAAGATGTTGAAAATTTTTACAAAGCTTACGAAAGAAGATTTAGCCAATCGGGTTTATCAAAATCAAAGTTTATGACTAAAAATGAAGAATGGTTGAAAACGGGCCTCACAGTACAATGTGAGAAAAAGGCATTTGGTCGACCTAAAAAGGACTACGAAAATGTTCAATCAAGGACAAAAAAGAAAAAACAGAAAGAAATCATTAGTAACCATTCGCCTAATGAAATTAAGGATTCTTTTAAATCAGCCTTAACACGCACGCAACCAAAGGAAGCTGCTAAAATTGTAGATGTGTTACCAACTGCATCTCCTAAGCGGTTGAAGCGTATGGTGCAAAGTATTTCAACGCCAAAATCGTCAACATCATTTACAGAAGAGGATGCGTTAGCTCTTATTTTAAATTTGGGATTGACAAGAAATAAATATGGTATTTTGAGAAAAGCTTTCAAAGAAAAAGGATTTGATATTTTTCCTACCAGCAGAGCCATAAAGGAAACAAAAAATAAAATTCTACCATCTCATGTGAAATCCAATACTGAAAGTGCAAATGTTGGATTAGCGGAACTGCTTAAAAACACTGCATCTAGAATAATATCCACATTTAGCAAAGAAGAAATAGAAATATGCAAAAATTCAGAAGCTACGTTAATATGTAAATGGGGATGCGATGGAACATCTGGATTTTCTGAGTAAAGACAACCAAGTGGAAGCAATTCAGAAATAGATTTTTCAACAATTTTTATGACATTATGAGTACCATTAAAAATGAGGCTATATAATGAGACAAGTTCTTCTTCTAGTGAGAGAGCATATCAGGACATATGGAGTAATTTAACACCCGGATCTAAGTTTCTTATCGGCCAATCCGATTTGAGTAAGACAAAATTACAACACAAAGCTTAGTGAGTTCAATAAATCAGGAAATTTCGAGATTGTCTCCAGTTTTTGTGGAAATATCTGGAAGTGTCATTAAAGTGTTATTTCAACCACTTTTTACAATGATTGATGGGAAAGTAGCCAATGCCGTTACAGATATAACATCTAATTGGAAATGTAATATATGTGGAAAGAAAAGTTCAGAATTTCATAACAGTTGTGATGAAGTTCAAATGATGGTAATACAGCAAGACGTTTCTTTGAAGATCCCGAAACTACTTCTTTGATTACTGGCATTGACACGGCTTTAATCGCACGGTTTAAAGTAATATTAGCTGTCATTAATAGTAAACAACAAATTAATGCGGAGAAATTGAAAATATATGCTAGTGGAACTAAGGAATTAATAATGAACTTATATCCTTGGAGGCCAATGACACCAACTGTACACAAAGTATTAGCTCATGGGAAAGAAATAATACAAAATAGCATCCTGCCCTTGGGAGAACTGACTGAAGAAACACAAGAAGCAAGAAACAGAGATGTCAAACACTTTAGACTTTTTAATACAAGAAAATGTAGCAAAGAAGCCCAAAATTCCGATTTAATGGAATATTTATTCATATCATCAGATCCAGTAATATACTCCATAAGAACAAAATGGTTACCAAAAATAAGTCTTGAAATAGAAAATAATGATTCCGAAGCTATGGATATAAAATATCTTTTATCTTTTGATATTTCTGATTGTTTTGTAGAAAATAACTAGTAAAAAAGCAGACAATTGTTATGTAATTTTAAGCCTATTATAAAACAAATAAAAAAATACTCATTAAAAAAAATTTTGTTATATTTGTTATTTAATAATGAAAATATCTTAGGCATTGGCTTTTTACCTGTTTTTTTTTTGTATAAAATCAGCATCAGAGCTTCGGGCAATTTTATGATCAGTTGAAACTCATTAGGTAAGTATTTCATACACCATTAACTTATAATTATACCTTGTTTGAAAATTATTTGAAGTAATAAAAACGTATGCAACCCTTTACCAAAAAACAATAAAAAAATATGTCATTCACTATGTAAATGACTATTTATATGAACAAATAGAGAAATAGCTAAATTTTTGCCTGTGGAGTGTGGTTTGGGGTCGTTATTTCAGCATGTTGCAATACATTTGATAGACATGTTATATATCGTTGAATAGATAAATATGTCTTCTTTAACAATATATATAATAATAAGTAAAATTCAAAAATTTTGGAACACTTTACCAAAAAAAACAAAAAACCATAGTTTTTCTATATTTTTTTCTGAAATTTGGATATAAATATCTCAAAAACTATTAACGTTATCAAAACGCTTTTTTGAAGTGTTTTAGATAATTTAAATGCCGTTCTTAATCAATAAACAAAATATAAAAATAGCTTATCTTAATATGTTTTTTATGTTAACAAAAAAAATTCGTATGAAAATTTGACTTTTTTCACCATTTAAGCCCTCCTGACCACGTTTATGTAACGGCGGTGAATTTTATTGCGGCGAATAAATAAAAATATTTGGAGCTTTAATACTGCGGTGGAATATTTGAAGAAATCGAGCGGATATTTTTGTATTAACTTTTAAAACATAGTTTTTTTTTTAAAAATTGCCCAATTTCGTCCAATGCTGGACGTAGGGTGCATGTCCAAAAATATTAAGAATTTCGCTTACAACCATTCTTGAAGCAATATTCTTTTAAAATATGTAGAAAAATGTATACATGTTATACCAAGGTTGTGAGAAAAAAGTGAAAGAATGAAGGGTATTTTTTGGCAAAAATTTGCAATTTTTAGAACCTGATTCAAAAAGTCAACTTTAAGATTTTGTGCTCACTAAACGGTTTGAAATAATTGAAAAAATACTTCAACGTATTTTTTTGAAAAGTACTGGCTATCGCCACATTTTTTATATTTTTTTTTTTATCTATTTTAATAAAAATGTTATTTGCGAAAAACCAAGAAAGAATTTGGTGAAAAGTTCAAATGTTGATTTTTAAAATCAAATATTTTTTAAACCATAACCGACAACTAGGTAGTATAAGCATGTTTTTTGTTAAAAATTTAATGGTTATTGGAAAAATTTAAAAAACGTAAAAATCACTTCATATTTATAAAAGTTACAAGCTTTGAAAACATTTTCCACCTCGAGGTGGTCGACTTTGGCACCCTGTAGCTCACCCTGTGTTACAACAGGGTATCTCAAAAATAAATATTTTGAATAGAATATACTATTCCAATCCAACCAATAGCTTAGAAGTTCCAGACTTATTACCACTTTTTTTTTGGTTTTGAACCACTGTGTGTTAGCACTATTAGTTTAATAAAAACTTTGAATAAAATAAAAAAGAGGCATTCTAGTGAAAACCATGAAAAAGAATCGTATATTACTAACTGGCGCCCAAACGTGGTAAATAATAAAAAATCCTTATAAAAGGAAAATAAAAAAAAAAATATCCTTATGAAAGGACAAATAAAAAAAAAAAATTCTCATAAAAGAATAATTTAAAACTGTTTTACTGTGAAAAGAAAACTTGTTCTAAAGAACAAAGCGCCCAAAGGTACCAACAATCATCCGTCAGCTATACCTGTAATTGTCAACTGTATCAACGATCAACAGCCAACTATACCTGTAATTGTCAACTGTATCACAGATCAATAGCCAACTATACCTGTAATTGCCAACTGTATCAACTATACCTGTAATTGTCAACTGTATCAACGATCAATAGCCAACTATACCTGTAATTGCCAACCGTATCAATAATCATATACCAACTATACCTGTAATTGTCAACTGTATCAACGATCAACAACCAACCATACCCGTAATAAACTACAACAGCCATCAACTTTTGAAAATTAGTTACTGAATTATGGAAAAACTAATACTTTTTGTTTGCTTACCATGGGCCTCAGGGAAGATCATAGACTATTCGGATGCGCATTTCGTTGCCATAACAGACGGAGACGTCGCGACATACGTAGACTACGATTACTTGATACATCGAAATAACCTTACTGAATATGAGCTGGTGATACGAGAAAATGAGGAATTTCTTAATAACTTTACGAGCCCTACGGAGACCAATATGATACGGGAACAGATGAGGGAAATTGACCGTTTATTGGGGACCCTACGTACGAACAGGCGACACGCCAGATCACTCGACTTCTTGGGATCCGCTTTAAAATTCATTGCAGGCACCCCAGACCATAGTGATATGGAACTGTTGACAACCCGGGAAGAAGCACTGGTACGAAATAATGATAGACAAATGGCGATAAATTCAGTCTTACAGGAGAAAATTAATGACCTAACCGACAGAATAAATATAATACAGGACCACAGAGCCAGTAACGCCATTGGACAGGATGAGCTTATACTTTTTGAACTCATTCCATCAAGAAACGGTGAAATCATTTCATTTCTCAACGGTCTTGCCTTGTCGATAATTCTGGCTAAAGAAAACATAGTTAACCCGGTTATTTTTGATAATACTGAATTGGAACACACACTCAAATCAAAAGAGGTACCCATTAGCATAAGTAATGTTCTGAGATCTAGTAACATAAATGTATTGCAAAATGAAAGCACTATCTATTACATTGTTAAATTTCCGGTATTGAATAACTTTTGTAAACTTTTAAAAATATACCCAATCATTCATAATAATTCCGCAATAAAATTAGAATTGAATCAGGCCGCAGAATGCCATGATCACACTACCCCCATAACTGATTGCACAAACATTGGATCAGCAAAAATTTGTCGTGAAACTAAGCAACCATGCCTTTCTGAATAACAACTCAGCGTCCTGCCAAACACAGTCAGCAGACCATATCCCACCAGTTCAAATGGTGTCAGAAGGATCGGTGATCCTCAATAACGTTCACAACACCGATGTGATCGAAGGAGAAACCATCAGGGTGAACGGCAGCCTACTAATTATATTTACTGGAAATATTACGGTAAATGGAACCGTTTATTACAACGACAATGAACAACGCAAAGTTGTAGAGTCTCACCCACCGAAGATGATAAATGTCATAAAGACTGATCATGAAGTGCAACTGACATTACCATACCTACATAGAATAAATCTCCAAACTTACGAATTAGTCTCTGGCATTCAAACGCATTTAATGGCACACAAGGCAATCATAGTATTGTTGATAATAGCCATTGCATTCATGGTATGGCTGATCTACCGTTCACGCGTAAATAAAAAGTCTAATCTCGCTGACATGGAACAGATCATCCAGCAGATAAGGTCGAGACAGGGTTGTCCCGACATTTAAAGGGGGAGGAGTTAACGTGTGCACGATAACGAGAATACTCCTAATATTTTAATGGAACTTATCGTACATTGTAGAACTCCCTTAATGTTTATTTTTTTTCTCACCTAGCATTTTTTAACTTTGTTTTGTGATTGGCCAATTTACCATAAATTTTAAATTATAAATATTGCAATATCAACACATTGTTATTTGTATTTTATATTATGCTAAATACCTAATATCATATTTCATTTTTAGGATTGGCCAATCTTGGGTAAATTTTTATTTTTTAATAAAGTGCACTGTTAGCACTATTAGTTTAATAAAAACTTTGAATAAAATAAAAAAGAGGCATTCTAGTGAAAACCGTGAAAAAGAATCGTATATTACTAACTTATATTAAAATTGTAAATACTTAAATGAAAAAAATGAGTGATTTGTAAAAGTCACTCTATAACTAAAATTAATTCTCTTTAATCAATACATGTTCCCATTCATAATAATTCCAATATTAGCTATGTACATATTATGCTTGAATCACATAGACGACAGCGGCTACACGAACACACGACTATAAATGCTGCTGGCTGCAATTGTAGTCGTGTAGTCAGCTACTTAATTTTTTTGAAAACGACAGCAACATATAAAAACAATATAAACAGCTGTTTTTTACAAATGCATTTTTATTTCAGTAGTGCCAATTATATTTTTTTACTTTATTAAAATAGAAAAACATGCATGATTCTGTATAAACTTGACTTAAATATACCATTACTTATTTATAATGCATTATTATAACGTAAAAATAAATAAATAAATTTACTTAATCCCTTTTGATTATTAATGGAATTATTATAGCATTTCATTATGCGATAAATTTTTTTAACAAAATAAAATATTTCATAGCACTAATATTTTTTACATATTTCGTTATATATTTCGTTATTATATTGTTTTGTAGCCAGCAAAAATAGAAATTACCTTTAGTTGACTACAGCGGAAAAAGTTGTCATGTAGCCGTGTAGCTGTGTTGGTGTCAAAATAATCGTTTTCACATAAACGTGTGTATTTTATTTTTGACAGGGTGTAGTCATGTAGCCGCTGTCGTCTATGTGTTTCATGCATTACTCATAATTTCATACATGAGTACAATTCCAAATAATGAGTGGAATTGTAATGGTTAAAGTGCAAACCGAATACAATACATTGGAATGTGTATTCTATATAGTGGGCACATGAAATCAATTCTAGTTGTTTTACTTATCGTGCAACCAACTCTATTCGATTTCATGGTTTTGTACAATAACCCGCTCAGTCAACAAACATAATGTTCATAGCCAGAGGGCGATTCAAAAGTGCATGAAAACTGCATTTAGTTTTTTGAACATGAATAATAATAGCCAGAGGGCAATTCAAACCGTATGAAAACTATATAAAAATGTTTGTGACTTTGCTAAAAAACAGGGTTGCCACCCTACCAGAACTTGATGTGCACATATGTTCTAGAATCGTGTGAAATGGTGTTGTTATCCTGGCAGGATGTTAATGTGTCGGAGCTGACTAATTTGTCCTGGCAGGATTACCACATGCTATCTATCTTCTTTGTTCAAATTAAAACTCCACTTATATTTAAATTTTGAACTAAGTCCTGTCGATATGTTTGGGCAAGAATTGTTCTTAATCGAACCTCTTCATCCAAACTGTCAATAGAACTCTCCTTTATTGACAATATTCTTGCTTATATATTAAAGTTGTAAATACTTAAATGAAGAAAATTAGTGATTTGTAAAAGTCACTCTATAACTAAAATTAATTCTCTTTAATCAATACTTGTTCTCATTCATAATAATTCCAATATTAGCTATGTACATTTGTATTAGGCGATCATGAAAATGGGGTGGTTTCTTTGTATTTAATAATTACTCATAATTTCATACATGACTACAATTCCAAATAACGAGTGGAATTGTAATGGTTAAAGTGCAAACCGAATACAATACATTCTAATGTGTATTCTGTATAGTGGGCACATGAAATCAAATCTAGTTGTTCTACTTATCGATCAACCAACTCTATTCGATTTCATTGCGTTGTACAATGACCCGCTCAGTCAACAAACATACTGAGTGATTTGTCAACAACCGTTTATGACCTACCCCAAGTATCCACTTGACACTTTTTAATTTCATTTATATTTGTGGCTATCCAAATGTACGTGTGTGTATATGTAGGTTAGTTTGTTTTGATCGTTTTGTTGTTAGGGGCACTTCATGTGCTTGCATACATATATGTTTAAGTAAATGTCATAAACACACTACTGACGGGATGTTATGCTTTTGCACGACATCAAGTTTTGCTTCCGGACATAGCTCTCCTAGTTTACTGACGGCAGCCTTATACAGGGCTATTGATCTTTGATCAGCAAAAGCTATCAAATTTGCACGGCCTTGATACCAGCCTGCGTCGCGACAAGTTGGAGGTGGACCTGGCATGTCCTCAAGGACTGTGAAGAATACTTCGGCTAATTTTGCCTCCACATAACTCCACTTATCTTTGGGGATAGTGCCATCTCCATCACCCCTGTTAATGATAGCCATTACAAGGTTGTATTTGACAACTGGCTAAACGACTTCGGCACAGCATTGCCGGCCATGCTTAGTACGTTTAGGTAATGGTTTCTCATCTGGTGAGCGCAACCATTTAGCCGTCTTCGAAGTGTCCTGATTGCTATTATTGCCAGGTACACTTGTCTTAGCTGAGACATCCTGTTCTTCAGTGACCTTCTTAGCCATATGTATATTTAATTATATTTAATTAAAGTAATTAAAATTAATAAAAACATTCAATGAAGTGTGTTAAAAAATTGCAGCACAAAGAAAAACTTAAAAACATTTGCACTGGACCAGAAATGATAAAATGTAAGCAAAGCAATATTAAAAAACAAGTGGAAATTGTGCGAAAAACTAACATTTTGGGTGATTCTAATGAAATGAATGAATCGGCACAGCATTGCCGGCCATGCTTAGTACGTTTAGGTAATGGTTTCTCATCTGGTGAGCGCAACCATTTAGCCGTCTTCGAAGTGTCCTGATTGCTATTATTGCCAGGTACACTTGTCTTAGCTGAGACATCCTGTTCTTCAGTGACCTTCTTAGCCATATGTATATTTAATTATATTTAATTAAAGTAATTAAAATTAATAAAAAACATTCAGTGAAGTGTGTTAAAAAATTGCAGCACAAAGAAAAACTAAAAAACATTTGCACTGGACCAGATATAATAAAATGTAAGCAAAACAGTATTAAAAAACAAGTGAGAAATTGTGCGAAAAATAGGAACACAGTTTGCGTAACGTCACATGTCTAACAGGCACAGAAAACTTTAATACTGTCCGCAGGATGGCGTAATCTTTGTTCTATCATTCTTGGCAATAACTTAGAATAGTAGTTCAAGTTCTGTGATGCTTACATCAGGATGATCTGTGAATTCTGTGTGCCGTGTTGTTAGCATTTATTTATTTATATTTTCTGCGTCGTGAAGTCCACTTTTTTTAAATAAATAAGTGATTATGATTAAAATATGTAATACAGAATCGTAAGCTAATCTGTGATACTAGCAGTGTCGCCATAACTTTTTTTAGAAAAACTGACAATTTCTGAAAAAAACTTTTTTTTTAGTAAAAAAAACTGTTTAAAAAAAATTACAATAAAATCACATGAAATTCATTTTTAATTCAACTTTATTGAAACATAACATAGAAAAACATTTTTCTTTTTATCATATACATATAAAGAAATTTTTAGTTCAAATATGTTGAAACATAACATAAATAATAAAACTAAAAGTAAAAATAACATAAAAAACATTTTCAATAAATCACACTTTGAGATCTTAGTAAATTAATTAATTTTACTTTTGTTCTAGCGCATGTTGTTTTTTTTTTATTAGATCAGAATCTTCTAAAGTTTTTTGTAGCAATGGAACCAAGTGATCCATTGCCGAAAATGAAATGTTATGCTAGGCGCAGAAAGCTGCCAAGTGAACCTCAATATTACTCACTTTTGAATTGAATTTTCCAGCATCGTTTAAAAAATTACTGGATCCAGTATGTAATTTAATTGCCTTCGTTTTTTCAATATGTTTAAGTGTCATAGCGTGTGCTTTTAAATCTTTGATTCCGCCTAGCGCTTTTAGTTCACAATTACAAACTTTGCAAAAGGCCAAATTACTTTCACTTTTCCGTATCCAAGATTTTAATAATTCATGATCTTCCCATGATTTGTTTTCATCTGGTTTTCATCATCATCGTTTCCTATGTTGGCATTTGATGAAATAAATAATTGGATATTACATACAATTAAAATTATTATAAAATAGGCAACTTACCATTTTGTATTAAATATTATCCATATTTTAAAAAAAATTAATGTAAAATTCACAAAAAAAAAAACAGAATTTATATGTAAATTGGCACTTCATTCAAAACAAATCGCAAGAATATACCATTGTTGCATAAAAAAGGCTATAATCATAAATAATACATTGTTGCACTGATGCGTTAAAAGTTGGTAGTAGTAAATCATAACTTAAATTTGTTTAAAATCTAAGCACATGTAGCACGAGAAAAGGGACCTAGTCTGTGAAAATTAAGTTTTGAGAAAAAAGACGCATTTAAAGTTTCTACACCCTTTTAGGTACCAGAATCCACCGGAGAAGGTCACATATAATGAATGTTAAAATAATACAAATAATTCAATTAATTATATATATATTTCATTATAAATGAAAATAAAATAAAAATCTTCATTAATTTGAAAAAACTTTTTTTTTTGGGAAAAAATCTGAAAAACTTTTCTGCACTTCAAAAAACTTCAAAAAAAAAAAGATAAATTTTCACAAATGGCAACGCTGGATACTAGTATTAACTTTCTTTATCTAACAATAAAAAAAAATTGTTTATTTTGTCGCCAGATTTTAATATAAATAACACTCCTGAAGAAGTCTGAAAAAAGCAGACGAAATGTTGGGTGAAACATGATAAAATTGATTTTTGTCTACACTAAATTTGACCATCACTAGCCCGTAAAGAAACTCCTTACACAACACTAATTTTGTATTTAATGGTCACAAAAGAAAATTTTATAAAAAAAGAACAACATATATATGACAAATCTCACGTTAGGAGTTAACATGAAAAATTCAATACGTTTATTTACCTTTTTAGCAAAAATTATCATTACTTAAATATATTTTTGTTCTTTAATCAAGCCCAGATTGGTCGGTCTTGATTAAGTAAATTTTATTTCTATAATTTTATTGAATGTAACTAATCAATAATGTATTATCATTTGAAGATATTTTGTAATATTAAACCAATATATTATTTTATTTATTCTATTTGCTTATTTTAATTTATAACTTTTGAATGAAAACCATAAATATTTTTTTATTGCATTTCTTTGTTGTTGATTAATACATAATATTTTTTGTTCTTTTTTTGTTTGCTTGTGTTTCAAATTTTTGTTTGTTACAGTTGCGCGTTATTCGTGCATTCCATTCAACATTGGAAGACTTGAGTGAGCGCCGCACCATGCATAGTCTGCACAGCTTACGTAGTCCACGCACCGCTAACGCTCCCCATGGTACCGATCTTTACAATAGTAATTTACTTGGCCCTTACTACAATGTTTCTCGAAATCAGCAACAGCCAAAATCAATCCCTCTTGAACTTCCTGTCGATATGATTTACATAGACGAAAATCAAAGTGTGCAAAAATATCAAAAACGAAGTGGTAGCAATAGTTAAGGTGACAAACTGGCAGACGTTCAGCTTCGCTAGAAGATGCTGCCCAACAGTTGCTAAAAATGGCAGCGACGATTACCAAACATGATATACCATATCAGCTCCATCTGTACCAAAACATACCGAAACACGAATTTGAATGTACAACAACATCATCGATTCTCGCATACATATTAATTATTACATATGCATGAATTTGGAGAATTCGCTCAGTATTTTATGAGTCAATCAATACATTATTTCCAAATATTATCTACATTATTTACATTTATCTACATTTATTTATATTGTGAACAAAAATGACACATTAAAAGTTACGGAAATGCGGTTTTTTATATAATTATTAACTATTTTCAAGCATGGCAACTAAAACCCTCCCTAAAAAGTACAGTAGCTTTTGTTTCTGAACAAAATAATACAAAAAATAACTCCAATTATTTAAAGGTCATCACTACTTACGTTTCTTTTCATTTTATTTAATATTTTTATAAACGACATCTCAAAATTCAATTACAAAGATTACAAAAAATAAGTGCTTACTAATATGGACGCGGATTTTTGAAATAAAGATTAATAAAAAAAAAAAACAAAGAAGAAATTGCTTGTGCGTAGTTTAATCAACCAGGAGGTGTAACAAATACCTGGAAAATTAAAGAACATTTTGTTTATAAACTTCAGAGTATATTCATAACTACTATTAGTCTTGAGTATAGTTTCCATACACCAAAAATTTGCATTTTTTAGAACTTATTTTCTGTAAAGAATTGGGATAATTGACATTATATACTTATTTTTTATGTCCTTTTATAATTTGGCAACTTTTATATATATTGTATTTACATTTAAAGAAGAATCCTATTTCACCAAGATGTCCATAATCAAGAAAATGTCAACAATAGAGTTTGTAGTATGCTAGTATATTAATAGTATTTCAACTTACTAGATTTCCTTCATATCTTTTTGTTTAAAAAGTACATATAATTTCCAACTTCATCAACTGACTTTCCAAAACTTATAAAGGTGTTTGGCCTATGTATTAGGTTCATATAATAAAAACCTAATCTTTTGTCACCATCATATGGTGCTAAATCTGGACAATGCAATGAATGGAACATCAATTTATATCCGATGTTTCCATAACGACCAAACCAGATCATTCCCTCTTCAATATAATAGATGCTGTATTAGGAAAGGTTAAAACGCCAAATTCCTTCACATTTCACACAAAAACATTAGCAACACCGTTCTAGCTAACAGCATTCTCATATCGAAATAACATTTAAAACGTTTTGACCCCGTTCAGTTGAGGTGCTCACATTTTTATCAATCTTATGCACATTTAATGTTCGATCATTTATTTCCATGCAGTATAGTTTCAACTATTTCGGGCGTATGTATACTATTAATCCCCGTCGTGTTTGCTACGAGATTACTAACGTATTGAATTATACAATGTATCCGTCTCGCAATCATGATGCTCTTAATGCTTTACTTTGTATGGAAACTTTGTATGAAAAACTTTCAAAACTCTCACTACCATAGTTTAGTTAGGTGCAAAAAATACGATTCTTTATTATGTATGTACATGAGACAAGCTCAAGCATGCTTTTGTTTTTATGCTATTACACATTTAAATTTTAGGTGCATTTTCATGGGGTCGTGCAATAGGTTTGATGTTGAATTATGTTATGTTAATCTTTATTGTCTCTTGCATTTTCCTGGATTCCGTCTATCGTAGGTTTTAGCCAAGATTTTCTAATGCAACTTCTTTTGCATTATGGTCTTATGTAAATGAATAGGCATACCACCACTGGCAACACTCGTCTTTCGCCGTTGTTTTGGCGGTCATTCTTTTTCTAGCTGCCTGAAGGCCTAGTTAGCATGTTGTTAAAATATAACCGTACCGTAAATATAACGTCGCACAGTGGCGCCCGTAGAGCAAACGAGGTTGCAAAAATCAAAATTTTCATGTGCGCCGACGAAGTTTTGAATAAACCCATGTTATTGGAAACTTTTCAAAGATTTCAAATATGCTACTCTTAATAATATCACATTTTTAATTCAGGAGATATAACCGTTCAAAGTTGACCGACTTTCGGTTTTCAAAAACACACAAAATTTTTAGTCAATTTGTTGCGATTTCAGGTGTAATATCACGAAAAATAGGTAACGAATCGCCTTATTTTTTATTTGTATTGATTGATGTATTTATTAAATGTATAATGGTAAAAAAAATTAACTGTTTGCTTTGTGTTTCTCCTGGTAAATCACTATTTAAAAACTATCCGTTTTTACACTATTTTTCAACTTGACGGAAAATAAAAAAAATCTATATTTTCTATATTTGCCATATTTGCAAAACATGTTCTTTGATTATTTATTTCCATAATTCAAAAGATTTTATCTGCCCGTACGTGCCCGTTTGGCTTCTAGATGTAAAAAAGGTTAAAAAGACTTGGTTGCAGAAATTTTATGGCGTGCATCCCTTACATGTTTTGACTGACAGTAGTTTGATCTAATAGTTTGAAATCTGCATTTTAAGTCGGTTGTCTACCTGTGGGCCTCTGCCAAAGTCTACTCCCAATATTCTGTTACAGACACAGGATGCACAAAAAACTACTCATTGAAATTCGCAAGTACGCACCTCACTTAAAAATTACTTTGGAGTACAAATGGTCAAGAACAATATTGACTTATGGTCCCTCCAGGTAGGCACAAATCTTATTTAGACACGAGCATAATATCAAAATTGCATAATTCAGCATTAGGCATGGCAGCATTTTCAGGCATGGCAGCATAAGCCTATATATTGCAAAATAAGCATAATGCCTGGATTAGTCTACGGCTGAAAGTTGGCGCAAAAAGTACTGAAACCATGGCTTTAAACAATTTAAAATTATTTGAACTGTTTAGAAGGTCAACCACACCAAAGTTTTTCACGGAAGCTGCTTTAGAAGAACTTGATAGCTTATACGGAAATATTGAGAGAAGCGAAATTATAAAAAATAATTTTTATCTGATATATACAAATATTAAGGCAAAATTGGTGAAATCTAATCGAACCATTCAGAACTTCAACTCCAAATACGAGGACTGGCTTAATGAAGACATCATCCTGGATATATTGGCAGCAGATAAACCCACCACATCAACCAGAGGAGCAAAAGGAAGGCCAAAAAAAAGTATTGAGGATTGTTCAATTTTCACAAAAAACTATCCGTTTTTACACTATTTATACCCTATACCACTATGTGGTTTGGGTATAATGACTTTGTGCTGCTGTTTGTAACAACCAAAAATATTTGACCTAGACCCATCTTTAATTATACCGATCGAATCAGAATCACTTTCTGAGTTGATTTAACAATGTCCGTCCGTCCGTCCGTCTGTGTGTCCATGTAAAGCTTGTAATCAAACTGCAGGTCGCAAATATGAACATATTTTGATGAAATTTGGTATATAAGCTTTTATCGGCCATGGGATGAACGCTATTGAAATTGGTGAGAATCGGTCCATGTTCAGACCTAGCCCCCATACAAATTACCCATATGAAATCGACATAAATTGCCATAAGATCCAAATTGTCATATAGATCTTACTCAAATTGGGTTTGTATGCGTTCATTACATCCACTAATGAGTAGTCCAAAAATGATCCCTTTGACCCCATATAGAGCTGCTTCCCGATCTTCAGTTAAATCTATTAAAAAACAAAAATATTGCACTGATTCTTCTCAAATTTTGTTTGTACATATTTTTGCAAAATACAAGAGACCTTACCAAACATGATCAGGATCGGTCCATTTTTGGACCTAGTCCCTTTATAGATATAGCATCTGATATGAACTTTTTCATATCTGCAGCCAAAAAAATTAATAAAAATCGCACTAAAATTTGGTTTATGCTTATTTTCTATATCGAAGTAGTTGGACCGAAAGATAAGGTCTCTAAACCATGGTATAGGGTATCATATAGTCGGTCTAGACCGACTATAATTTTCTTACTTGTTTTTAACTTGACGGAAAATAAAAAAAATCTATATTTTCTATATTTGCCGTATTTGCAAAACATGTTTTTTGATTATTTATTTACATAATTCAAAAGATTTTATCTGCCCGTACGTGCCCGTTTGGCTTCTAGAGGTAAAAAAGGTTAAAAAGACATGGTTTCAGAAATTGTATGGCGTGCATCTCTTACATGTTTTGACTGACAGTAGTTTGATCTGATAGTTTGAAAATTGCATTTTAAGTCGATTGTCTACCTGTGAGCCTCTGCCAAAGTCTACTCCCAATATTCTGTTACAGACACAGGATGCACAAAAAACTACTCATTGAAATTCGCAGGTACGCACCTCACTTAAAAATTACTCTGGAGTACAAATGGTCAAGAACAATATTGATTTATGGTCCCTCCAGGTAGGCACAAATCTTATTTAGACACGAGCATAATATCAAAATTGCATAATTCAGCCTAAATCCATATGTATGCAGGGAACAGGTAAATTTTTAGGCATGGTAGCATAAGCCTATATATTGCAAAATAAGCAAAATGACTTATGGTCCCTCAAGGTAGGCACAAATCTTATTTAGACACGAGCATAATATCAAAATTGCATAATTCAGCCTAAATCCATATGTATGCAGGGAACAGGTGAATTTTTAGGCATGGTAGCATAAGCCTATATATTGCAAAATAAGCATAATGCCTGGATTAGTCTACGACTGAAAGTTGGCGCAACAAGTACTGAAACCATGGCGTTAAACAATTTAAGTACTGAAAACATGGCGTTGAACAATTTAAAATTATTTGGACTGTTTAGAAGGTCAACCACTCCAAAGCTTTTCACGGAAGCTGCTTTAGAAGAACTGATTGCTTATACGGAAATATTGAGAGAAGCGAAATTATAAAAAATAATTTTTATCTGATGTATGCAAATATTAAGGCAAAATGGGTGAAATCTAATCGAACCATTCAGAACTTCAACTCCAAATACGAGGACTGGCTTAATGAAGACACCATCCTGGATATATTGGCAGCAGATAAACCCACCACATCAACCAGAGGAGCAAAAGGAAGGCCAAAAAAAAGTATTGAGGATTGTTCAATTTTCACAAGAAAGAGGAAACTTGCCGATGCCACCAATGACTTGACCACGAAGCATTTATCGGACGCGCTGTCTATTAAATATACAAAGGATAGTGAAAGAGTTAGGTCGCAGATTACAAAATCTGTTGCTGATGCAAGCCCACTGCGACTAAAAAGGATTAAGGAAAGCATTCCCACGCCCACAAACGCACACATTAAAAAGTATGGTTCCGAAGAAGCCTTGGCCTTGTTTATGGACTTACAACTTTCCAAAGAAAAATATGAGATACTACGGGTATCCTTGATGCGACACGGGGCTGACGTTTTACCAGGATACAAGCATATTACGCAAGCCAAAATAAATTCATGACCACTGCATACGGAGTTTACGGAAGTCTCTGTGAAAGCCAATCTGCAGGATCTCATGGGCCATACAGCAAAACGGTTGTTGGAGAGTCTTCCTGAAAATGAGGTGAAAATTCTTCCTGAGAAACTGACATTGATCAGCAAATGGGGCTGCGATGGATCATCCGGACAAAGCGTTTATAAGCAAAGGATATCTTCCGATGCCGCTACAACATCGGACGGAAATATGTTTATGGCATCTGTTGTTCCTTTGCGGCTAAAATCTGACGTTTCCCTATACTGGAAAAATCCACGTCCGTCATCAGTGCATTATTGCCGACCAATAATGTTTCAGTTTGCAAGGGAATCGGCAGAACTCATAAGGACCATGGTGAAGGACATTGAAGAACAAATAAGCAAGATTAAGCCTACAAAGCTGCAAATTGGAGAAGGAAAATATATTGAATGCAATTACGAGTTCCACCTGACCATGGTTGACGGAAAAGTCGTAAACGAACTGACAGGAACAACCTCAACATTGTCATGCCCGATTTGCAAAAAGAGTCAGAAGAACTTTGGTAATTTAAACGATTCTACAAACGAGGAGAATTACGAATATGGAATATCACCATTGCACGCAAGGATAAGGTGTATGGAGTTCTTGCTAAAACTGGCGTATACCCTACCACAAGAGGAGGAAAACTTCGATGAAAATACATCAATAAATGATAAGGAAAAGATCAGAAAGAAGCAAATACAGGATGCTTTTTTTAAACAAGTTGGACTAAAAGTAGACTGTCCCAAGCACGGATACGGTAACTCAAATGATGGAAACACTTCTAGGAGATTGTTTGAAAATGATGTGGCAGTAACTAGAATCACTGGAATTGACAATCAAATCGTGAAAAGATTGGGAACGATCTTGAATGTTTTAAACTGCAAAGAAAATGTCAATTCTACAAAATATGGAGCATATGCTTCGAAAACTGCATCTCTTTTAGCAGAAATGTATCCACAGAAGAAGTTGACCCCGACCGTCCATAAAATATTGGCGCATGTCAAAGATATAATTGAGTACCAGTCTTTGCCAATTGGAGAGCTTTCTGAAGAAGCACAGGAGTCTCTTAACAAATTTTATAAAAAAAATATAGATTGCAGAACACATTCAAAGCATCAAGGGTAAGGCAAAATAAGGACCTCTTCAACATGTTGGCAGCATCTTCCGATCCACTTATTTCTTCCCTGCGGCATGTGAAGTCACGAATAGAGTTAGAAAGTAATTATAGTTTAGAAATGATTAGTCTTTTAGATATACCTTCTCTTACGAATTGTGATGAATATTTTACAGAAAATTGAAAAAATAAATTTAAACAAGTAAGAGTGTTAAATTCGGCTATGCCGAATCTTTGATACCCACCACCTGGGTTTTACGTTTACATTAATATCTGGACTTCTTGCACTATTTGTAACAAATGTATATAAAATATTTGAATATGTAAACACTTTGATAAACCTATTACTGAATTATTAAAACAAATGCTCTGAATTTTCAGCATCTAATAGAGGTGTCTACATATTTTAGGTCATAAATTGGTACAATGACACCCGATTTATCCCATTTTAAATACTAACCTGATCCAGATAATTACAAACAATATTAAGTTTAAACAGGTAAATGGTTTATTTTGTAATTTTCTATTTAATTAAAATTTTTTAATATAAAGGTGCATTTTATTTTTTACAATCCTTTTCAATTTTCCAGACCTATTAGTATAGGGCACATTTATGAGTCCGCATAGATCAACTTTCAACTCTTACTTGTTTTTATTGTATTAAATCTATCTTTGTGTCTTTAAATTAATTAAGATAATTAAGATGAAAATATTTAACAAATAGTTTTTTTTTTTTTAGTTAATATCTGAACATTTTACTGATACAAGGCAAAACTAAAACTGCCAAAAATTTCAGTCAAAACTATTTTGAATGTATTTGTTAAATATCGCATATTTTTTTCAATTTTAAACTTTAAAGTCTTTTTAAGTCTGGTAATAACTCTATAATATGAAGGAAGTAAATATGTGGATTCTTTAATAACAATGACAAGTATAAAACATTACATTAAATATTACATTAAAATTTTATAAATTTGAACATAATTAATTTTAGAAACATAATTAATTTTAGAAAAATGTTCGATTCGTTTTTCGATGATGCTGAAAACACATCAAAGAAATACAGAACATAAAGATTTTGATTCAGTTAGTTGAGAGACGAGAAGCTAATGGATGGCTGGAGCAGGTGACGAATATAAATGCGGATGCAAGGCTTTTGAAAATATATTAAAATGTGATAAATCAGATCTAAGTATACATGCTTATAACCACTGTTATAATAAATCTTTTAAAACCAACAGTATTGCCATAATTTGAAATTGTAAAGATGCTAAATTGCAAAAAAAGATGCTTAAACGTACTGGAGTCGTAAAAATAGATGCTAAATTTTTTTTTCAAATTTCATTACCTTTATATTGAAAAATTATATACTTATTAATAATTCTTTGGTTTTTAAATCGAAAAATTAATATAAAACATATGTTTAGATTTATATTTTTTAAATTTTAATTAAAATTATTTTGGATTTCATCTGAAATTTTTTATAACATCAAATTGAGTTTATTTTAAACTTAAATTAAATATTTTTAATTTTAGAGGGATTTTTTTTTTATTTAAAATATAACAGAAATTACATTATCAAAAGATACGATTATATTAGAATAATTGGTTTATGGAATCTAACATTTCTGTGATGTCTTCATCTTCAAGTTCTTCTTGGCTCTGATATTTTTCTGACGATCGACTTTTATCAACGACATCGCTCGGTATATTGTAAGTGTGACAGCACCGATTTTTCAATTTCAATCCTTTTATACGTATTACAGAACATAACAACTCGGATTTTATTCTGTTCGAAGTTTGCTTTTAACTAAAGCCATTAAACTAAACAAACGTTCAACTTCGCCTTTTGAGAAAGACAAAACTAATATAGACAATACAAATATTGATAACTCCTTAATGGATTTTCGCCAATAGAATTTTTCAATCCATAAAGAGGTTGTATTCAGTGTTGTATCCCAGTTTTGTTCTGCGATAAAACTCCATTGGATTTGAATTTTTTCTGTTTCAGAGGATATAAATTTAAACTCTTCTAATATATTGGTAATCGGTTCTTTTACCCGATTTTATGTGTTTTGTATTGAAAATTTTGGCATTTTTTTAATACAATATTTTTTGGCAATCGACTTTTAATTCATTAAAATCTGTTGTTGGTGTTTACATTCTTCTATTTCAAAATGTTTTGTAAAGGTGCTATTACACGAAATGTTTTTTACATATGTACTGTCACTTTTTTTATCCATATGAAATTCCTCATGTCTGTCAAAATTGTCTTTTACATACGATTCATAACTTTTGCTATCACATGTGCATATGAATTTCCGTATGACTTAATCTCTAAATGTAAACAACAGCTGATTTAATGTGTGAATTTACAAAAATGTATTGTTAAAAAAAGATATATATTTTTTAATTGTTAATTAATACTAAACAATTTATTTTTCTTTCAATATTAATCTTTAAAATTTACTCTGTTTTTCTTTCGCCACAAGCAGTGTTGTATTTTCACATGTTTGTCATGCAAAAATAGAACCTGTTCTAATTGAAAAATGTACATGTGACTTTGCTCATGTATTGTACATAAACAATGTTTCATATGTATCACACGATGTGTACAACTTTTGTTGTGGGAAAATTTGACAGTACATATGTAAAAAACACATCATGTAATAGCACCTTTATATTTGTTGAAAGAAACGAGCAGAGTGGTAAAAGGAGTAGTACACAAAATTACTGTACTACACTTTGAGAAATTAAAATATATCAATACCATTAAAATTATATATTCAAAAATAATGAAAAAAAAATATCAAAAAAAAGATGCTAAAAGCAACTTTTTATTAATAAAAGATTCTAAGTTAGCATCTAGCATCTTTTGATAAATTTTGGATGCTAAACGACAAAAAAAGTTGCTAAATCTAGCAACTAAAAAGCTAAAACGGCAACACTGAAAACCAAGAACAAATATTCTGTTTGAGTTACAACATCTCATTTGCAAGCCATTTTAAAGGCCTAGTTAGCCACACGTAAACTTAACTAAACGTGTCAGCTGTTTTTTTCTGTTACATGAAAAGCATTTAGAGCAGTTACCGAACACAACTGTCACGTAACCGGAACGTCCAAATCTGTTGAAAATAGATTTTTGCTACGTTTGTACGTGACATTTGTGAACAGCTGATAAAGTTTGGTTAATTTTACACAGCAATATGCTGGTTCGTTTTTTACGTTCTATAATTGCACTAACTGCCAACGTTACATTTACGGTAGGGATACATTTTAACAACGTGTGGCTAACTAGGCCTTAATTGTGAAAATTTTAAATGCACATCTAGCCATATCAAAAAGTTGAATTATACAGAATTGTAAAAATTTTTTTTTTTATAATATCTGTATGTTTTTTATATTATTCTTATGTAATTCTCATGATATGTTTATCTTATTTTTTATATTTTTTTTCTTTGTTTTTATGTTATTTTTACATAATTGAAATTGAAAATGTACAAATTAAAAATAAATTTAAAAAAAAAGTAGTGAAGGGAAAAAAGGGAATTTTTTTCATAAGCGTAGAGATTTCTGAAAAAATCTCCTGGCATCACTAGTAGCTATTAAAAACCAATATAAAAATTCACAAGACAACGCAACGTAGACTTACTTTCTTCAAAAGCTTCCATAAGACTGAATGAAATTGTTGCTTACTTTACTCTTTGGTGAGTATTTTCGTTTTTGTTCGGCTGTATACATATAATGCTGCCTACACACGAGGCAACCGGTTGAAGCAATGGTTGTAGCAACAATGATACACACGTAGCAACGGTTGCCTCAATTAGCCAGAAATATAAAAAAGTTTTGATATTTTTCGTTAGTTGAGGCAACCGTTGCTACGTGTATATCATTGTTGATACAACCATTGCTTCAACTGGTTGCCTCGTGTGTAGGCAGCATAAGAAGCCGATTAGAGTTCGGTTTACTCGTGCTGCTATGCATATGTTTGTGTGTTAACAGAAATATACGATATCCCAGTCATCATTTCGAAGATTGTTTTAACAAAAATTACTGTATCTTCTTCGAGCACTTTTGACGATTAAAAACTGATTAATCACATGCGCTATTAGAAAAAGGCTAGAAAATGGCTTTTGCTTTCTCTTAAAAAGTGATTTATAGAAGAATTATATTAAATAAGACTCAAAAATGAGTCGAAACAGATCAGAAAAGCGGATAAAAAGGACTCTTAAGAAGATTCGCGGGTAAGGTAATATTTAATCCCAACAAAAGAATATTTTGTGATCAGCAAAAGGGCGCATTTATGACTGTTTTAATAGCATATATGAGTCAAAAAGACTCTACATGATCATTTATTGCATAAAATGCTTACTGAGATTTTATTCACTATATGTAGAAACAGATTTTTTAAGTAAAACAAATCTGCACACAATTTCAATTCTATTTCGTTCACAATGATACGATCACTTTGTTTACTAGCTACCAGTAAAATAAGAAAATAGTATTATAATACAGCGTAATGATGAATTGTACTTCTCAATTAGTTTATTTTTAATGTGCCATAAGAAGTTCGGTTTGTGCTAAGAAAAGCATGAATATATGTTTCCCAGGGCGAAGCTTCATCATTGCACTTTGATTGAGTTGAGCTCCGCGACTATTCGTAATGTGAATAGCTCGTGTCTAAAATTTTTGGTAATTGGGAATGGCGTTTGTGTTAAGAAAAGCATAAACGCATGTTTCCGAGGGCAAGGCTCGATCCGCGGTTATTCTTAATGTGGATAACTCTTGAAACAAAATTTTGGGAATGGCGTTTGCCTCCATCCCGACATTAAATAACAAATTTCAAAAATTTATTGTAATTAACATCTGACAAAAAATAGTATTTTTCTAAACACCAATTTTTTTTACAGGGTAAATAAATATTTTATGGTTTACATACCTACTACTTTTGAATGCAAGTATGCAGGGTTTTTACATGTACTAAAAATACAACTCTTAAAACCATACTATTTTTGCAACTCTAAAAATTTCAGAATTTTGTATAAATAAAATAAAATACCGATTTATTTTAATATGCGCTTATTATGGATATACATATACAGAATATATGAATATTATTTATAGTATTTTGATATTGGCAACAGTAGTATGTATCAATTTGTAATATTTTGTGATGTTATAAAAATCGCAGAATATTGATATTGATTTTATATAGTTTCTTTTATTAATTAATTAACTTAAATATTACACCAAACAATATTGATATTGATGAATTTTTATATTATTAAGACAACGACCACAAAAACAACATGTACAGCTATGACAAAATACAAAATTTTGGAAAACAATATAGGAAAACGTCATATTTTTTTTTACCTTTTCAGTGTTTTCTCGGCACCTATGAAACCTATTGTCATGATTTAACAGCAGAAGCCTTCTCATGATGTTAGTGAATCATTCTCACTAAAAACGAGCGCCCTAGCTATCCTATTGAGGGCGTTATCGTGACAAGAACACATATTCAAATCATATTTTCTCAGGACTTTTTTCACTTCTTCGCTCAATTCTCGGTACCAGATAACCCGATTTAGACGCTTTTAAATAGCAAACTTCTCAGGATGTTAGTGAATCATTTTTTATACCAACGAGCGCCCTATCTACCCGATTGAAGCCGTCATCGTGATTTCCACAGACGGACAGACGGACAGCCGGACAGACGGACATCGCTATATCAATTTCGCTTGTTATAAGGATCACAAATATATATATTTTATGGGGTCCAGATTTTTTTTTCTAATTATTACAAACGGAATGACAAACTTATATACACCCTCTGCACACTGGAGTGGAGGGTATAAAAATAATATTCTCATCAAATTGCGGTATTTATGTAACAATTTTTGTGTTCGCAATCCTTAAATATCATTTGAGGTTTTCTAAAATTCATTGAATTTAAATCAATGTTTTCTGTAGTCCGATTCTGTAAATTTCAACGATCCGACAATCGCAAAATATACAGACAGCTATTGTTGTTTGCACTAAGGATTAAGTGATTCACTAAGTACATACATCTTAACGACAGTCGACAAATCTATTTTTCTATTTATTTAAATTGTAAACGAGTGGTATCTCTGTCAAAATAAGCGAAAAACACAAAGAAGAATAGAAAAAAACAAATTACTTCGTGTTTGAGAAGATGATTTTATGTTTATGTTTAATATCTTTATGTTTTTTTTACTAATATTTCTGTTTATTTATTTGAAAATGAAATAATGAATTGAATATGCTATTTAATTTTTTTTATTTATATAAAAAAGTTTTTTAATAGAAGCAAAATATTTTCACTATTTTATGATTTTTATTTATGTATGACGACATTTCAACCTAAAAGTTTTTATCGATTGAATAAACAACACAAAAATGGTTGTCGTTTAGATAACAACAACAGCTAAATTAACCAATAGCGAATATCGCTTAAAAATTTTACTGATAATTTTGCTATTTTCTTTTTTTAACGATCCGACTATCGTTAAAAGAAGTTTTTGAATCGCGATACTG
The DNA here is from genome assembly GCA_963682025.1 of Cordilura impudica. Classification (NCBI taxonomy): domain Eukaryota; kingdom Metazoa; phylum Arthropoda; class Insecta; order Diptera; family Scathophagidae; genus Cordilura; species Cordilura impudica. Next base: position 33,366,582 of record OY821522.1, on the reverse strand, counting down.
AACGCTATTAATTTCTCCTGAATGTCAATATTTTTTTTAAATGTGAAAATTTTTTAAATGTAAACATAGGTATTTGGTGTTTTTTTTTTTTTTTGGAATTTCAATTTGTGTTTAACGAATAAAATTTATATATTAAAGATGCAATTGATGTCTTCTAAATTTAAAATTATAATTTCCGACGTTTTGATATGATTTTCTGAAATTCAATAATTTGTAATTTATAATTGGAAATTTTTAATTCCAGTTTTTAGAATTGATATTTTCTTAAATTTGAATGGAAAATTTAAAAAGTGCAATTTTGTATTTATGTGAATAATAATGCTTTAGTAATTATAAACAATTTTTAAAAATTAGATGTAATCGCAATCAGATATTTTGTAGGTAAAGCAGAATAATAATTCTATATAACTATGTAGAACTGTTTTGAAAGCTAAAAACTTATTAATAACTCGGTAACCCTATTTTGTAAAGACAACAAAAAGTTAATATGCCAAACTTATGTTCATATTTGTAAAAGAATAATGAAAAAAACGTATGAAATAAAAGACCAGCCCGTGTATACTCTTAACATTGTTCTGTATGATATCTAGTTGAAAATATTGACATTCATGTTAAAATATAAATAACTATTGCAAAGCTAATTAGAACAAAAATTGTGACGCCATCTACTGCGGCATAGTCACGCTGAGCAAAATGAAGTGACACTCTGTTAATGCCAAAGAAATGTATTTTCCCTACAACAAAATATTGCAGAATTTTATGTTAATAAAATAGTATACCGATTTATTTCTAACATGCAGTTGTTATGGATATACATATATAGAATATATGTATATTATTTGAATTATTTAATATGTTTATGTAAATATTACACACAAAAAATACAACATCAAAGGTTATTTTTGTGTTTTTCTCTTTAAATAAATTTATACATAAATTTTTTTTGTTAAATTTACATTGTTTTTTTTTTATTAACAACTAGGTATTTTAGCATTATTTGCTCTAGATGTTGGTGAATTTCTACTCCCTTTATATTAACTCGTAGTGTCTGCTTGTCGAAAAAATTTTGGATCGATTTTAACCCCTTTCCCATTCGATCTGAAATTTTGCAGGCAGGCTCGTGGTAATAACAGAAATGATCTAATAAATTTTTTTAGTGATGCCAAAACAATGGAAACTTTTAAATTTTTCTACCAGAGTTAATAAAAAAAATGTACAAAGGGTTAGTTTTTATTATATTATTACCCCAACGACCACAAAAACAACAAGTCCAGCTATGACAACAATATAACATTTAGAATAACAACAAGAACACTATAGAAACATCATATTTTTAATTTTTTTTTTACTTTTTCAGAGATTTCCCTGGTCCTGTTCCACGGATTTTAATGATTTTTGAAATAGAAATCTTCCCTTGAATTTGGTGAATCATTCTCGTTAAAAATTATCACTGTAGCTGCACTATTGAAGGCGTGATCGTGACAAGAACAACATAGAAAATTATATTTTTTCAAGACTTTTTTTAGTTCTTCATTCAAATCTCGGGCCCTAATCGACCGATTTGGACGATTTTAAATAGCAAACTTTTCAGGATGTTATTGAATCATTTTTTATACCAACGAGTACCCTAGCTCCCCGATTGATGCCGTCATCGTGATTTCCACAGACGGACAGACGGACAGACGGACAGACGGACATCGCTATATCAACTCCGGTTGTTATAAGGATCACAAATATATATATTTTATGGGGTCGAAAATTTTTTTTCTAATTATTACAAACGGAATGACAAACTTATATATACCCTCTGCACACTGGAGTGGAGGGTATAAAAAGAAGTAATTTTTTTTTTTTAATTTGTTGGGTAATAATTTAAAACATAAAACCCTAAAGAAAAAAATAAAAACAATCAAAATGTAAAAATAATTTTTTTTAGTTACCATAAAATTGATTTTTCTACAAATTTTAACTTTGATAACCCATAAGTAGGCCCCTACAAAGCGTAGCACCCTTTCCAAACGCCCATTTTATAGGCTGAACAGTTATCTATCATATGCTGTTTAAACTGTTCAATTATGTTATTCGATTCAAAAGATATGATTTTTGCAACGAAAAACCCAAATGGCGCCTATGTGCGTCGGCATTTAGTGCAATTATAGAACGTAAAAACGAACCAGCATGTTGCTGTGTAAAATTAACCAAACTTTATCAGCTGTTCACAAATGTCACGTACAAATGTATTTTCAACAGATTGGGACGTTCCGGTTACGTGACAGTTGAGTTCGAAAACTGCTCTAAATGCTTTTCATTTAACAGCAAAAACCAGCTGATACGTTTGGTTACGGTTACGTGTGGCTAACTAGGCCTTAAGAGAACGTTACATGTTTTGATATGGAGAGGTTAGAAACGCAGTTCACGATTGTGTTCCCTTTAATGGTCATGCGGGTCTTTTTGTAGGCAAGCGGGGTGGAAGGGTTTTACAAAATCAACATACGCTAAGTGCTTAATATACATTAGTCGCAAAAATATTAACCACAAAGAATTAGTGGTACGAAATAGGGGGTGTTTATAAAATTATGTGATTTTTTTTACAAGTATATAATAAAAATTTTGCATAAATGCGTTTATGCTGGCTTTAGCTGCGTCATTCTAAACTGTTATATGTTCGGCATAAAACATTTTTGGAGTTAATAATATTCCAAGGTATTTATAGTTATTGACAACTATTACTGCTTCCACCTTTCATTTGCTCCGAGTCTACCACTTTTTCTAAATATCATAATTTCAGATCTGGCGAGGTTGACCAGCATTGCCCACATTCGACAGTATGTTTCTAGATTATTAATCATATCTTGTAGCGTAGATGCATCATCAGCTAAGATTACGATGTCGTCAGCATTCATTAAAACACGCACGTTCATAGCATTAATAAACAAACCACCATTCAAATGGTCATGAATGTCATTTAAATACAATGCAAACAACAGTGGCGAAAAATAAACATCCTTCTTTTACTCCCGTACATGTATCAAAATAGTCAGACAGATCAGTACCTGTTCACACTGCTGATTGTGTATTTTGGTAAGCTTGTTCTATACATTTTATTATTTTTGTTGATACTACTGACTGATGAAGTTTGTAGATTAACAGCTTACGAGGTACTCAGCCAAGAGCAGCCTTAAAATCTACAAAGAAAGCGTATACCTTTCGTTTTTCTGAGAATTTAATATTCACATAGATGTAAAGTTAAAAACATTATCGATCGTGGAATACCCCTTACGAAAGCCTGCTTGACATTCGTTCATTATCTGAATTTGATTTGGCCAATCTGTCAATCTTTCATTCATAAAGGATATCCCTCTGTAATTGCTCGGTTGATTTATAAATTGGGAATATAATGCTCTTTTGAAAATTATCAAAACGATCGTGACCATTTAATAATCGGGTGAATACGTTTGCAAGAGCTTCTAAATAATGATTACTAGCGTTCATGAAAAATTCGTAAGGAATTCAGTGTTCGCCTGGTGCCTTATTTAGCTTTTGATAGTTGACGTTTTACTTCTTGTAGCGAAAAAGGTATATCAAGATGATCATCTTCCATCTATAATATTAATAGGCAATGCGATTTATTGTGACCGATGTAAGTTTCACAGTTTTACCCCGATTTTGACAACAAATTTATCATTTGAAAAGTATTTCTTTTTAGCTGTTACCCAGATTTACAGATTGTGTTGAGTTTGTTTTCTTAATTTAAAATGAGTTGAAATGTGAAGCATACCTTTATGGTCTTTAGTAAAGGAAAAAATAAAATTTCCTAGAATTTGCACCCGAATTCCACCGCACTGCCTGTAGGGTTAAGTAGAGTTCTAAAATAATCTCCAAGTCTTTCTACATTTACTTCACAACCAATGTAATTTCCTTGTTGCCTTATTTCGAGGGCCAGAGTCCACCATCGTTTACTGTCTTTTATGTTGTTTAGATGTTGTTCAATCTGCTTACAATACTCTTTTCTTTTTCTGTTACAAAAGATTTGGAAATTTTTTTTATTTTCTGTATATTTCCTCTTATCGTTCATATTTTGAAGTTTTCGGAAGGCTTTCAGAGATTTCATCGTTTTCTCTCTATGATTTTTACATTCGTTATCAAACCATTTATTATAAGACACGTTTTGTTTGAGATTAACATTCGGTGGATTAACATTGGGATTAACATTAAGACCGTGTAGAAGTGCTATATGGGATGAAGGATTTGCTAGAATAAATACGCTTTTTAATGAAAATGATTTAAAAACCCAATAGTTATTGGAGACTTGAGTGTACGCATCGGTGCCTTGCAAGATTATGTAAATATGTTTAATACAAATATTAATGCAGTAAACGAGGAAAGAAGATCCAAAGACAAAGAAGTTAATGCTGAGGTCGCAATTTTATGAATTTTTGTTGTGATAATGGGATGGTGGTAACGAATGGAATGATGATTGGTGACGCATATTGGGAGTTTACCTTCATAAGTGGTGTCGGCTCATTGGTAAGATAGATCAAGTTAATAACAGTAAAGATTGGTGGAATATTGCTAAGGAAATAAGAAATGGTGATGAATTCCCAAGAATAACGGTACCAGCAGAAGAGCTGAAATCATGTTTTCAACAACTGTTGAATCCAATACAACACGCAATAGAGTTACAATATGCTTACCTATACCGGGCAAATGATGAGGTGGATAAGGCCATAACAATAACCGAAATAAGGCAAGTGCTGCAAAAAGCTAAAGACCACAAGGCACCAGGTGAAGATCGCATCCAATATGAATTCTATAAAAATGCTCCAGAAGAATTTTTAGAAGAGATAGCAACAATATGTAATATAATGTATGATAGTGGCAAAATAGACGATACTTTTATATTAAATATAATCTAGCCGATATATAAAAAAGGCAAGATGGCAATACCAAGTAATTATCGTGGAATATCTTTCATAAACTGCCTACCAAAGATAATGGTGGGTTTGTTAACAAATAGACTCTCAGAATGGGTCGAACGTTACAAAATCTTGAATGAATATCAAGCTGGTTTTAGGAAGAACTATTCAACAGTTGACAACATATATAACCTCTCAGCTTTAGTACATTTAAATCAAAATGCGAATAAGAAAACTTATGCATTTTTCGTGGAAAGCCGCATTCGATAAAATTTCTAGAAATGCACTTATATACAAGCTCCATACAATATGTCTTTCGCCAAAAGCAGTTAAATTTATAGAAAACATGTATAGAACTACAAACTCGGCAGTGTGGACTGGTCAAGAATTATCAGAGGACTTTTCAACTGTATCAGGCGTAAAACAAGGGTGTCACCACTACTCTTTGCGTTCTATCTTAATGATCTTCATGACTTTTTAGAAGGAGGACTTAATATCAAACACTTAAATGTACGACTGTTGCTATATGCAGATGATATCGTTATTCCTGCTGATGATATAAACGTTTTGCAGAAAATGATATATAAATTAGAAGATTACTGTAAAATGTGGGATGTCGATGTAAATTTAAGTAAGTCTGAGATTATGATATTCAGAAAAGGTGGAAGAATGTCACGAAATGAAAAATGGCATTTTAAAGGAGAAGATATTAGAATAGCATCCGATGAATTGGATAAACTACAGCTATACTTTTAAAAGGAAATATTGAGGATTCCTAGCTTTACACCAACATACACGCTAAGACTTGAAACGGGAATAGAAAATGGTCATCTGTATACTTTGGATTTGCACCTGAGGTATATAAACAAGACTTTGTTCTATTATAATCAGGACAGACTTCCCAATCAACTCTCCAAAATCCTTATTAGACGACAAATTCTATGGGTGAATGCTATGAATAGAATAGGAGCTGATAATGATATCTCATGTACAGAGCAAAATCTCAATCAAACACAGTGGGCTGAAAATCGGATTAATTTATTATATTCACTTAGAACTAGTTATGACCAAGCCCTTCTAATGAAAGCAGCTGAAACAAGCAGAATATATAGAAAACTTGCCCCAATGCTAGGAATCAGATACATGATGGACGAGTTGCGGTTAGAAGACATAACGTGGATTTTCAAGGCAAGAAGTGACCTTATTAAACTTAATGGTAATAATTATCAGTTAAATGGTTCAGACTTATATTCACTTTGTAATTTGAAGGAAAAAGAAGACAAAGAACATTTTATAGGCCGTTGTAATACCTTGAAAGAGTTTAGAAATTTACATTTTGGAAAATCTGTACTTAGTGAAGTCGAAATAATCAATATTTTAGATGGCAGTACTGTAGACTGGCAATCTGCATCAAATTATATGAAAACATGTGTAAATTATAGAAACTTTTTAATAGCGGAATTTAATCCTTAGGAATATTTAAATTGTAAAATTGTTAAATTGTGAAATTGTTATTTGTTTAAATAGTCTTTCGACTGACGACATGTTGTCAAAGTCGAATGTAGATATATTCTTAATATATTCTTAAGATAATCCTTTTTATAATTATGTAAATATATTGTTAAATTTAAAACGAAAATATAAAGAATACTACTACTAGTCATATTTGGCTTTAAACCTCGAAACTCTCTATCAGACCTAGTATTTCCATCGATACTGCACAGAAATCAATAAGAAAGTTGCCAATATTGTTAACAAATGTAAATTCACCCTCCCAACCTCCTATGGTTCTTCCATTAAGTATAACTACAACATAGTTGTTACAAAACTTCAAATAATTTTTGCCGTTTGCATTTATTATTTTGTCTTTCGATCTTCTCGCTTTTAAGCCCGATGGGAATGTTGATTCAATATTTCTATCTATTAATTGCTCTTCTTCACCTACTCTCACATTTAGTACAGTACACTGTGTTAGAGAAAAATTTTCACAATGGCGGTTAACATTGGTGGCATAAGTCACAATTTCTTCACTATCACCACGAACATTCTGCATACACTTCACACGTATATTGAATTGGCTCTCTTTCCTTCCAAATATTTTTTTTAGGATTTCCAGGGTCTCTTGGAATTTGACGTCACGAGGTTGTTTTGGAAGTAAGTAGTCTTTGTATTTGTTAAAAACACACGTACTAACCTTCCTTAACAATAACCTCACTTTTGCTGCGTCATCTAAATTTTCAACTTCAACCTCGAAAACATCTTCATACCTCTCGTACCATGAAGCGAAGATTTGGTTTTCGTCTGGGTCGTATGAAAATTCCCTGAGGTTTTTCGCCAAAATGTCCATTAACGCTTCAGATAAGGGTGCAGCTGTGCTTGGTGCAGGTGTTGGAGTGCTTGTACCCTGTTGAGTTACTGTGATCAACCTTTCCATCAGTTGGTATTGTCGTTCCATTGCTTCCTGTTGCCTGGTGAGCAGCTGTGCAACCACTTGTTCTAATGAAGTCGCTATTTCTGGTGGCGCCATTACGCTGATTTATGTTGTTTTCCTCATCGCCACTTGTTATGATTGAAAGTCAGGTGATACAATCATATAAAAAATCCAGTATTAATCCTGGTGTTAATCTTTATTAAAACAAAAATGAATAAAACAATTACAATATTAATATATATATATATATGCGCGGCCAATACAAATAATTATAATATTTACCGCGTGACTACAAAACTTGCTACTTGCTTGAATACAGACAGACGATAAAACAAACATGTAAAAGACGCAATTGAGTAAAAGCAGAATGGAGACTAAATAAAGTAGGGTTGCCAGAGTCTTGGGTATCCAATATAAACGTGAAATGTTTATATGGGGATCCCAACAACATAGATAAAATAAATCAAAAATACATAAAACTAATAAAATAAATATAATAAAATAAATATTAAAATAATAAAGTAAATAAAAATAAATGTAAAATGAATACAATTTAAAAATAAAATTAAAATTTAAAGCAAATAAACTGAATAAAATAATCAAAAACGAAAAAAAAATAAAGCAAATAAAACAAGTAAGATAATTACAGTCGGTCTAGACCTACTATACGATACCCTATACCATGGTTTAGAGACCCTATCTCTTCGGTCCAACTAATTGGATATAGGTAATAAGCATAAACCAAATTTGATTGGCATTGTTATTAATTTTTTCGGCTGCAGATATGAAGAAGTTCATATCGTGTGCTATATTTATATGGGGACTAGGTCGAAAAATTGACCGCTCCTGACCATATTTGGTAACGTCACTTATATTTTGAAAAAATATATACAAACCAAATTTGGAAAAAATCTGTGCAATATTATTGTTTTTTGATAGAAGTGAAGATCGGGAAGCAGTTCTATATGGGGCCTATGACTAAGAATTGTCCTGTAGGGATAATTTCTGGTCTAGTGATTAATGGATATAATAAACATATACAAACCCAATTTGACTGAGATCTATATGATAATTTGGATCTTATGGCAATTTATGTCGATTTCACAGGGTCCATTTGTATGGGGACTAGGTCTGAACATGGACCGAATTTCACCAATTTCAATAGCGTTCATCCTATTGCCGATAAATGCTTATATACAAAATTTCATCAACATATATTCATATTTGCGACCTGCAGTTTGATTACAAAATTTACATGGACACACAGACGGACGGACGGACATCGCTAAATCGATTCAGAAAGTGATTCTGAGTCGATTGGTATAATGGGTCTAGGTCAAATATTTTTGGTAGTTACAAACAGCAGCACAAAGTCATTATATAGGTATAATTAGAGTCCCCTATGACTTAGTACTAGTAAGAGTAGGAAACAGAAAAAAGAGTGAATCACCCTACGTGGACCCTATGAAATAACATATATAAAAAATTTTAATGTAGACATAAAAATCAAAGATAGAATAAAAACTGTCCATAAAAATTTACTGAAGAAATATTATATAAGACCATAAAATACATTGTAAATTATCTATATAAATAAAAGAGCTGCGAGGATGATCATCGCCCAGCCCAAACCATTCAACCCAGAAGCTTGAAATTTGGTGTGTAGACTCTATCGGGGAAACAAATATTGGCCCGGGATAAATTTTTTTGAAATTCGGCCATTTAAGGGGAAAAACGGCCAGAAAGGGTAAAAAATTAACCTTTCTGTAATTTTTTTAACATATTAATATATACCTATATATATATATATATATATATATATACATAAATATTGGTATACAGACTCCACCGAATATGTGGGCATCAGTCCAGAATGAAATCATTGCTAATTCTAACGTCTAGGGGAGGAAAAACGGACAAAAAAGGCAAAAAGTGTACATTTGGTGTCTTCTAAGCGAAACAGATCAAGGAATATGAAATATAGTATGTTGGTTCCAGTAGAGATAATAACATCAGATGACAAGAAAACTTATGGAAATTCGGACGCTAAGGGGGTAAAAAGCGGCCCGTAAGTGTAGAATAAATTTGTTTTAATTCGAGCCTTTGGGGGGTAAAAACGGACAAAAATTGGGAAAACTGATACTTTTCAATGGGTAAATTTTCCTTTGAAAGTACATATCCTTAAGGAACCAAGTTAGAAAATGATAGTCGGTCTCGACCGATATCCTATACCATGCGTTTAGAGAATTGGTCTTAGGTCCAACTAATTGAGTTTAAAACAAGTAAGAAAATTATAGTCGGTCTAGACCGACTATACGATACCCTATACCATGCGTTTAGAAACCGAATCTCCTAGGCCCAACTAACTGGACATAGAAAATAAGCAAAAACCAAATTTGAGTGGGATTTTTATTAATTTTTTTGGCTGCAGATATGAAAAAGTTCATATCGGATGATATATCTATATGGGGACTAGGTCCAAAAATGGACCGATCCTGACCATGGTTGGTAAAGTCTCTTGTATTTTGCGAAAATATATACAAACAAAATTTGAGAAGAATCAGTGCAATATTTTTATTTTTTAATAGATTTAAGTGAAGATCGGGAAGCAGCTCTATATGGGGCCAAAGGGATCATTTTTGGACTACTCATTAATGGATGTAATGAACGTATACAAACCCAATTTGAGTAAGATCTATATGACAATTTGGATCTTATGGCAATTTATGTCGATTTCACAGGGGTAATTTGTATGGGGGCTAGGTCTGAACATGGACCGTTTCTCACCGATTTCAATAGCGTTCATCCCATGGCCGATAAAAGCTTATATACCAAATTTCATCAAAATATATTCATATTTGCGACCTGCAGTTTGATTACAAGCTTTACATGGACACACAGACGGACGGACGGACGGACGGACGGACGGACGGACGGACATTGTTAAATCAACTCAGAAAGTGATTCTGATTCGATCGGTATAATTAAAGATGGGTCTAGGTCAAATATTTTTGGTTGTTACAAACAGCAGCACAAAGTCATTATACCCAAACCACATAGTGGTATAGGGTATAAAAATCATAAACAAAATCTACGTCGAAAGTTGGACCGAGCCTAACCATATGTGGCAAAGTCATTTATATTTTGTAGCAACATAAACAAACCGATTTTGAGAAAAATCTGTACAATAGTGCAATATTTTTGTTTTTGATAGGTTTAAATGAATTGTCCTATAGGGTTTATTTTTGGTCTACGGAGTAATGGATGTAATAAACACACAAACCGAATTCGACAGAAATCTATTTAATAATTTGGATCTTATGGGAAATCAATTCGATATCATAGGGGTTATTTGAATGGGAACTAGGTCTGAACATGCACCCATTTTCACCAATTTCAATAGCGTTTGTCCTATGGCTTGAGTTACTTCCTTTCCAAACTAAGCCATCGGTATTATTATTTTTGAATAATTTTCGAACCTTTTATGAATAAAAAAGTAGTACTTAAATATAGTAGTTGGCAATACATCGGAGACGTTTACAAAATTCAAAATTGCCAATTTTGTTTTTAATAATTTCGTGCATATTAATAAAATTATGTATATATTTAATAAATCACTATTGTGTATTCTATATTGGAAGATAACACATTTGTTAAAAAAGATACAATAAAAAACAAGTAAGAAAATTATAGTCGGTCTAGACCGACTATACGATACCCTATACCATGCGTTTAGAAACCCTATCTCTTAGGCCCAACTAACTGGACATTGAAAATAAGCAAAAACCAAATTTGAGTGGGATTTTTATTAATTTTTTTGGTTGCAGATATGAAAAAGTTCATATCGGATGCTATATCTATAAAGGGACTAGGTCCAAAAATGGACCGATCCTGATCATGTTTGGTAAAGTCTCTTGTATTTTGCAAAAATATGTAGAAACAAAATTTGAGAAGAATCAGTGCAATATTTTTGTTTTTTAATAGATTTAAGTGAAGATCGGGAAGCAGCTCTATATGGGGTCAAAGGGATCATTTTTGGACTACTCATTAGTGGATATAATGAACGCATACAAACCCAATTTGAGTAAGATCTATATGACAATTTGGATCTTATGGCAATTTATGTCGATTTCATATGGGTAATTTGTATGGGGGCTAGGTCTGAACATGGACCGATTCTCACCAATTTCAATAGCATTCATCCCATGGCCGATAAAAGCTTATGTACCAAATTTCATCAAAATATATTCATATTTGCGACCTGCAGTTTGATTACAAGCTTTACATGGACACACAGACGGACGGACGGACGGACATTGTTAAAGCAACTCAGAAAGTGATTCTGATTCGATCGGTATAATTAAAGATGGGTCTAGGTCAAATATTTTTGTTTGTTACAAACAGCAGCACAAAGTCATTATACCCAAACCACATAGTGGTATAGGGTATAACAAGTAAGAAAATTATAGTCGGTCTAGACCGGTACCCTATACCAATCGTTTAGAGACCCTATCTCTCAGGCCCAACTAACTGGATATAGAAAATAAGCATAAACCAAATTTGAGTGGGATTTTTATTAATTTTTTCGGCTGCAGATATGAAAAAGTTCATATCGGATGCTATATCTATGTGTGGACTAGGCCCAAAAATGGACCGATCCTGACCATGTTTGGTAAAGTCTCTTGTATTTTGCAAAAATATATACAAACAAAATTTGAGAAGAATCAGTGCAATATTTATACCCTATACCACTATGTGGTTTAGGTATAATGACTTTGTGCTGCTGTTTGTAACAACCAAAAATATTTGACCTAGACCCATCTTTAATTATACCGATCGAATCAGAATCACTTTTTGAGTTGATTTAACAATGTCCGTCCGTCCGTCCGTCCGACCGTCCGTCCGTCTGTGTGTCCATGTAAACCTTGTAATCAAACTGCAGATCGCAAATATGAATATATTTTGATGAAATTTGGTATATGAGCATTTATCGGCCATGGGATGAACGCTGTTGAAATTGGTGAGAATCGGTCCATGTTCAGACCTAGCACCCATACAAATTACCCCTATGAAATCGACATAAATTGCCATAAGATCCAAATTGTCATATAGATCTTACTCAAATTGGGCTTGTATTCGTTCATTACATCCATTAATGAGTAGTCCAAAAATGATCCCTTTGGCCCCATATAGACTGCTTCCCGATCTTCACTTAAATATACTAAAAACAAAAATAATGCACTGATTCTTCTCAAATTTTGTTTGTATATATTTTTGCAAGAGACTTTACCAAACATGATCAGGATTGGTCCATTTTTGGCCCTAGTCCCCATATAGATAAAGCATCCGATATGAACTTTTTCATATCTGCAGCCAAAAAAATTAATAAAAATCCCACTCAAATTTGGTTTTTGCTTATTTTCTATGTCCAGTTAGTTGGGCCTAAGAGATAGGGTTTCTAAACGCATGGTATAGGGTATCATATAGTCGGTCTAGACCGACTATAATTATACCCTATACCACTATGTGGTTTGGGTATAATGACTTTGTGCTGCTGTTTGTAACAACCAAAAATATTTGACCTAGACCCATCTTTAATTATACCGATCGAATCAGAATCACTTTCTGAGTTGATTTAACAATGTCCGTCCGTCCGTCCGTCCGTCCGTCTGTGTGTCCATGTAAAGTTTGTAATCAAACTGCAGGTCGCAAATATAAATATATTTTGATGAAATTTGGTATATAAGCTTTTATCGGCCATGGGATGAACGCTATTGAAATTGGTGAGAATCGGTCCATGTTCAGACCTAGCCCCCATACAAATTACCCCTATGAAATCGACATAAATTGCCATAAGATCCAAATTGTCATATAGATCTTACTCAAATTGGGTTTGTATGCGTTCAATACATCCATTAATGAGTAGTCCAAAAATGATCCCTTTGGCCCCATATAGAGCTGCTTCCCGATTTTCACTTAAATCTATTAAAAAACAAAAATATTGCACTGATTCTTCTCAAATTTTGTTTGTATATATTTTCGCAAAATACAAAAGACTTTGCCAACCATGGTCAGGATCGGTCCATTTTTGGACCTAGTCCCCATATAGATATATCATCCGATATGAACTTTTTCATATCTGCAGCCAAAAAAATTAATAAAAATCCCACTCAAATTTGGTTTTTGCTTATTTTCTATGTCCAGTTAGTTGGGCCTAGGAGATACGGTTTCTAAACGCATGGTATAGGGTATCGTATAGTCGGTCTAGACCGACTATAATTTTCTTACTTGTTTTCTTACTTGTTTTGTTTTTTGATAGATTTAAGTGAAGATCGGGAAGCAGCTCTATATGGGGCCTATGACTAAGAGTTGTCCAATAGGGATCATTTTTGGACTACTGATTAATGGATGTAATATATACATACAAACCCAATTTGACTAAGATTTGTGTGATAATTTGGATCTTATGGCAATATATGTTGATTTCATAGGGGTCATTTGTATGGGGGCTAGGTCTGAACATGGACCGATTCTCACCAATTTCAATAGCGTTCATCCCATGGCCGAAAAAAGATTAAATACCAAATTTCATCAAAATATATTGATATTTGCGACCTGCAGTTTGATTACAAGCTTTACATGGACACACAGACGGACGGACGGACGGACGGACATCGTTAAATCGAATCAGATAGTGATTCTGATTCGATCGGTATAATTAAAGATGGGTGTAGGTCAAATATTTTTGGTTGTTACAAACAGCAGCACAAAGTCATTATACCCAAACCACATAGTGGTATAGGGTATAAAAATAAATAAAGCAAATACAGTACGACCTCGTTTAAAGCAACTAATAGAAATTATTGAGCGAGTTTCGAAAACCGAGGTTGTTGCAAAACCGATTCAAAATTTTTTCCTGGCCAATGATACTGATTAAATACCTTTACTAAGTATTTACATTTAAATAAACGATATACAACGATGTTTAGAATAATAATTTGAATTTATTTAATTTATTTCTTAAAGAATTGTGAAATTTTGGTCTGCGTTTTGTTACAATTTAATTCGGACTACACTGCAGTCGCACTCAGCTCTTGAAGTTTTAAAACATCTATTACTGGAAGGCAATTTTCTTCAGCCCATTTAATACAAGTGTTAAAAGAGTTCATTGCAGTCTTAGATGTAATTTTCGATGAAATCGGAACATTATCCACAGTGCTTTCTTTAGTGCTTTCAATTTCTTCTATGTCGCCTGCATCTGCATTGTTAAGCCGAGGCCACGCAATGAGCGGCAAAGCGGCGAGCGGCAGAGCGGTGACCGGCAAAAAATTAAAACATATGAAATACTACTGAAGTGGCCACGCAATGAGCGGCATATGAGCGGCATTTTTGAGCGGCTAAGCGGCGCCGCTCAGGAATAGAACTTGTTCTAATTTTTAGTTGTTTTCTGAGCGGCAAAGAATAGAAATGGCAAAAAAATGGCTTTTCTTTGTTTTGTCAATCTGTAGCGCGATTCAGTAACTTCTTTTAACGATAACTGAATCGTTATAAAGAGAAAACAACAAAATTATCGATTTTGGTATTCAGTAAAATTTTTAAACGATATTCACTATTGTTAAAGTCAGCTGGTAATGTTATCTTAACGACAACCATTTTTGTGTTGTTTTCCAATCGATAAAAAGTTAAAAAGGTGGTTTGTAGTAACACATAAATAAAAATCATAAAATAGTGAAAATATTTAGTTTTTATTATAAAAACTTTTTATATGGCATTTTAAAAAGTTTTTGACAACTAACCGCGCAGAAATGACGCTCAGTAATAAGCCACTTGCCGCTCAAACTCTGCCGCTCACCGCTCTGCCACTCGCCGCTTTGCCGCTCATTGCGTGGCCTCGGCCTTAGAGTTGTCGCTTGCGTTCTCAAATAACCATTCATTTATTTCATTATTTGAAATCGAGTTTTCGCCTGTAATCTCCCGAAGATAAACGATAACAGTCCCAATCGTTGATTGACGATTAACGAGTTCAGCTCTATTACGCTTAATGGTAAATCGTCTTCATCAGTCCATTGATCGGTAGAGCGCACTAACATATTCCATCACTTTTTTATAGCGTTGCAAGACAGTTTGTCCCATGCATTAGATACAAGACAAACTGCATTTCGTAAGTTAAATGCTTTGATTTTGAGTTCTATGTTGTTGCCTTCACTTCCGATCAAATGAGCCAAGAGATTTTTTTGTAATAAAGTTTTGTTAAATTTATTACATTTTGGTCCATTGGCTGTAGAATGCCCGTGCAGCAAGAATCATATATAATAGAGGATGTGCAAACCATGATTTTGTGACATGAACAAGAGGGAAGAGATGGGAACCAACATAGGACAGAGAATTGCGACATAGAAAAATGAATCTGGAAGCAAATTGTGTGACATACATTGTTTGTGTCACAAGGTTAAGATAAAAATTTTAAGATAATTGATATATGGAAGATCATTTGAAAAAAACAATACGTCGTTTGAGACATACAATATATATATAAATTCCATATGGGAAAAAATTTAAAAGTTTCAATTTTTAAACATTTCATCGACTTAAGTTTTTTTTTTGCCAATTTTCATGTTACATTTCTATTAACATGACAACATGCTTCAAATAAAAATCTCAACTAGAATAACAATTTCAAATACAAATAAAGAAAGAAAAGTTTATATATTTTTCCAAAAAGTTTTTTTTAACAAAAAAATTTAAATATATAATTCGTAAAAACAATTCATAAAAAAAATAAAATAATTAATTTGCTTAATGTAAAAAATAGAAAAAACGAAATTTGAAAAAAAAAAATTTTAAATAAAAACATTTAACACATTAAATTCATTCAAAAGAAAAAATAAAAATTTGCAAAAAAAAAAAAAAATTAAAAACTAACGAAAAAAAAAACATTAAATATGTAAGTTCTTCAAAAACTTCTTGAACAAGGCATAGTTAGACGGTCTAAATCACCCTACAATGCTCCCGTATGGGCAGTCCCAAAAAAACTAGACGCCTCAGGCATAAAAGAAGACAGGATGGCCATTGATTTCAGAAAATTAAACGAAATCACCATACCTGACAGATATCCAATACTCGAAATTAATGAAGTTTTAGCACAACTGGGAAAAAACGAATATTTCTCTGTTATCGACCTAAAGAGCGGCTTCCATCAAATGCCTCTGAGAGAGGAAGACATGGAAAAAACTGGCTTTTCTATAAATAATGCAAAATTTGAATTTACCGTTTGGCGTTCGGTCTAAAAAATGCACCCGCCATCTTCCAAAGGGCTCTAGACGATATACTTAGGCAACATATAGGAAAAATCTGCTACGTCTATATTGACGACATCATAATTTTTGGACCCGATGAGCAGTCCCATCTCAACAATATAGAAACTATTTTCGACACTCTCCAAAAAGCCAATATGAAAGTACAGCTCAATAAATGCGAATTCCTAAAAAAAGAAGTAGAATATCTAGGACTCACTATTTCCACAAGCACTTAAACCACCAACAACAATAAAAGAACTAAGATCTTTTTTAGGAATATCGGGTTTCTACAGGCGCTTTATCAAAAATTATGCTAAAATCGCAAAACCCCTAACTTCACTTTTACGAAGGGAGGAGGGACGCATGTCCAAAATAATGTCGGCAAAATTCCTATAGTACTAAATGATGAGGCACTAGAAGCATTTAACAAAATTAAACGCACTCTTTCTTCAAAAGACGTCATGCTTACCTTCCCAAATTTCGAAAGAGAATTTCAGTTAACAACTGATGCCTCGAATTATGCTCTCGGAGCAGTCTTAGAACAAGATGGCAAACCTATTACATTCATTTCTAGAACATTAAATAAATGTGAAGAGCACTACGCCACAAATGAAAAAGAAATGTTGGCAATAGTTTGGGCTCTTAAGATTAAAGATTAAAGTAAAGATTTTTACTGATCACCAACCCTTGACTTTTGCACTAAGTAACAAAAATACGAACAGCAAACTAAAACGATGGAAAGCAATTTTAGAAGAGTATAACTACGAAATGAAGTATAAGCCCGGAAGCACCAACATTGTAGCCGATGCACTTTCCAGACCAACTATAACAGAATCTGAGGTCAATTCAATGACACCGACACAACACAGTGACGAAAGTTCCCACCATAACTTGATATCTTTTACTGACGCACCTATTAATGTTTTCAAAAATCAACTAATAATTTCAACTGGAGAACCTTCTTATAAATTCGAAATAATTTTTCCTACATATCACAGACACACCATTACCGACACAGACTTTACAAAAGACAAACTTAAGTTAATGCTGAAAAAGTATTTAAACCCATCCGTTACAAATGCGATCAAAACCGAAGACTACATTCTGGGAAAACTCCAGGACATTTACCAAACCCATTTCGGAAAATATAGAGTTAGGTACACCAGGACAATAGTAATGGATTTAGTATCGGACTTCGAACAGGAGACAGAAATCGTAAATGAACACAAGAGAGCCCATAGGCATGCAAAAGAAAACAAGACCCAACTCCTTCAAAAATTTTATTTTCACAAATGCAGGCTAAAATATCTAAAATAACTAAACAATGTAAAATTTGTTTAGAAAACAAATACGAAAGGCACCCGAACAAGTTAATTTTGAAACACACCCCGATACCCGAGTACCCAGGACAATTTATTCATCTAGACATATACCATACAAATAACCGGGTAATCCTTACTGCAATAGACAAATTTTCAAAATACGCCCAAGCGAAAATCATAAAATCAAGGGCAACCGAAGACATAAAAACACCCTTACAAGAATTATTGATTTCTTTCGGGACTCCCGAAAATATCGTAATAGACAACGAGAAATCTCTAAATTCTGCCGTCATCACCTCTATGTTAGAAGATCAGCTAGGAATAAAAATTTATAGAACTCCTCCGTATACTAGCACAGTAAACGGTCAGGTAGAGCGTTTCCATTCCACTCTAACGGAGATAATGAGATGTCTTAATGCCGAAAAAATTTATAATTCGTTCGAAGACCTCTTAAATAACTCAGTCAATAAATATAATCATTCCGTTCATTCCACGACAAATAAAAAACCAATAGAGGAATTCTTTGGCAGGAAAATTTACACCGACAAACTGCAACAAGAAAAAGACAGACTTTTAATCATTAGGAAAATATCAGAAAAACAGGATAAAGACTTAAAGACACATAACAAAAAACGAACAGAAATTAAACACTATAAACCAGGAGACATAATTTTTGTAAAAGGTAATAAAAGATTAGGAAACAAATTGACCCCCCGTTACAAGCAGGAAATTGTCGAAGAGGACAAAGGAAAAACTATTGTAACCAAATCAAAAAAAATTGTCAATAAAAATTTAATAATAAACTTACCTATATCATTCTAGGACAATGATTACCTTGACCAGACCAAAGACACAAATTTTGGACTACTCTAACTCACAAGTTATAGCTACGGAAATAGGACTAGCCAAACTGGTCATCGGGACTTTCAAAATACTACATGTTATCGACATGGAACAATATAACAAAATACTACTGACGCTCGAAGAAACCACCAAAAGGGACATTACCAGGAAAGACTCAAGTTACCCATTTCTCATGCACGAAATACGGTCATCACGAAAACTTCTAGACAACTTAAAACCGAGACGCTCAGCTAGATCCATAAATGCTTTAGGTATTGCCTGGAAATGGATTGCTGGGACACCCGATCATGACGACTTCCAAATTTTATCGGATCAAACAAAAAACCTGCTTGTGAATAATCACAAACAAATAGCCATCAACAAAGCAATCGAAGAAAGGTTTCAAGCCATAACGACTATGACCAACTCCGTACTTAATACAATAAAAACTACTGACGCACTGAAGTCACATCTAATTCAGGATGTCTAGAGGAAGCTTAGAATCATAAACGAGGGATTGGTAAATATCGACTACGCGGTCCAATGGGCCAAAAGCGGTACCATAAATTCTTTCATCCTATCCTATTCTGAACTGACCACTATAAAAGACCACTTTACAAATCAGAGTTTGCCCTATGAAAAAATAATCGAAGCGCTGGACTTCGGTGAAATTAAGATAAGCTCAAGCCCAACGGCATTAATATTCATTATAAGCTTGCCTAAAACTGAAAATATTGCATGTAAAAAACTATTTCTAAGACCAGTGAGAAAAGAAAACTCTACGGTCAAACTGAGAAACGAAATGTTATTTTATGTAAAGACGAAATACTAGAAATGAAAAAAGATTGTAGATTAATTAATGAGGTATCTTTGTGCAAAAAAGAAAATCTTAGAAACATAACAGATACAAAATGTTTACCGAATCTCTTATCAGGAATGCCGTCCGTGTGTCCGATGACTAACCATCAACACTTACCAGAAATACAAGAGGTTACGCCCGGCTTAGTGTTACTAAACGGCTATTGTGGTTCCATCTCAATAGACAAAGAAGATCTTGCCTTAAACGGAACATTTCTCATAAAATTCCATAACACTACTATTACCATTGGGGACAATACGTACTTTAGCAAAGAAAAAACAATGGCAAAACCATTGCCAGCCATAGTCCAATCCTCAAACATAATATCTTCATACGAAGAAGTATTATCTTTGAACATGCTTAAAGATTTACACATTACCAATTTAGACGAGATCCGTAACTTGACATCAAAAAATAAAGCAGCACTCTTCACGAGCCTTATCTTTCCTGGGATTATTATATTAGGGTTTATGCTCTTTTTAATAAAAAAAGACATTTACTAAAAGAGAAGCTGTAATAATACAAATTCGTCTTTGCACTTTTTAATCATTTCTTTTGTTATAGTTCTTTATGGTAATCTTATTACAAAAAACCAATACAATGCATTTTTTTATTTTGTTAAAAAAGAAAAAGACCCAAAAATTGTCAAGTGGGCAATTAACTATTTAACTTTAAGTATTGACCTAAAATTGTAAAATGTGCAAATAACTATTGTAAACAGTTTTAAGTTTAAAAAGGGAAATAAATAAAGTGAGAAGAATTAATTAATATAAAACATCCAACAAATACACATCGTGTTTTTATTACAACTTAGTTTAATATAACTTGCATAAGCTTCTGTTGGGAATCCCAAAATTCAATTTTGTTAGAAAGAGTAGTAAAGCAAAGAAATAACTAGAAACATTAAAAAATAATGCCGTTTGCAAAGAAAGTTGCGTTAAACGAGGCAATTTTTTTCAAGTTGCGTTAACAGAGTCTGTAATGTAAATAATTGAGGTGTTGCCTTAAACGAGGTGTTGCGTGTGTCGAGGGTTGCTTTAAACGAGGGCGTACTGTAATACGATAAATAATATATGTAAAATTAATCAAAAATAAAACAATTGAATAAAATAAAATAAAATAAATAAAATAAAATAAATAAAATAAGCTGTATAAATAAAATAAATAAAAAAATAAAATACAAAAAATAAACAAAATAAATAACATAATAAAAAAAGATAAATAAATAATATAAAAAAAATAATAAAATAACAAAAAAAAAAAAAAAAAATAGTAAAATAATTGTTTTTATTTATGTCAAACATATACGAAAATTCCTATCAATCTGACCATTACCATATATAACGCTGATCGTTACCAGATACAAAACTGGTCGTTATCAGATACGAAGCTGATCGTTAGCAGATATCAATAATTACAATAAACAGTATAGATAATAAATTGTGAAAAGATATTGTAAAGACGAGGAGATAATAATAAAGGGAAAAACTACAAAAATATTAAATTAAATGAAATAGATAGAACTTAAGAAAATGTATTAGTGCTGAGTTCTGTGTGTATATCAAAAGTATATTTTCTAAAAATTTACTTTTTTTTATCAAAAATTTATTTTTTCAGTATATTTTCTCAAAAACTTACTTGTTTTCAGTAAATTTTTGAGAAAATTCAGCAATTCAGTAATTTTAATAATAATAATGTCAGAAATGATCAGCGGAATAGAAGAGTACACTATGTATAGGAAAACTCCGAGGATCCGGAAGTAATTCAAGAAAATGTATAAGCTTACTATCCGTAGAAGAGATAAGACTTAATAATGTTTCTTAGATCTCAAACAACAGTACTAACTATATAAATTTATCTTTATTTGAAAATTTGGAAATGACATTTTTGATAGATGCGGGCGCATACATTTCTTTGTGTAAACTAAATAATTTTAATGAACATTTGTTGAATATTGATATAGAACAATCGATCAGACTTACAGAAATTACTCAAGAAAAAATTAGATCTATGGGAACATCGGAATTGAAAATTAGTATATATAATGAAGTTGTAGATCATAAATTTCACATTGTTGACATGAAATTTCTTTACGAAATTTTTATGTAAAATTGATTATGAAACATTTACCATATCACTCGCCTTAAGAGACAGAGAGACTACAATACCTATGAGATCATGGATTAATAGGGACAATAGCATAAGAATAGAAAAACGATCAGAAATAATCCACCCTATAAAAATAAATATAAATGAAGATAGTATAATTCTAAACAAAGAAATTGAACCAGGTATATATATATATATATATATATATATAACACCATATTACCAGGAAATGGCGTGTGTCATGTAAAAATATTGAATACAACAGATAATGATGTCGTTCTGAGTAACATTAAACTTGATATTGAACCATTAAGAGATTACACCTTCATAACACAATCAAGTGCGAAAAAGGAAAAATATATTGATGATGAAAGATTTCGGAAATTACTAGATACCTTGGAGAATGACAATAATGATTACAAAGCTAGAAGAGAATTACCAGAAATTTTTAAAGATTATCATAATATATTTTACTTAAAAGGAGATTGATGGAAGACGATATAATCGAACCTTCAAATAGTCCATAAAACTTACCTTTATTAGTTGTACCCAAAAAGAATGAGAATGAAAAAAAAATGGAGACTAGTAGTAGATTTTAGACAGTTGAACAAAAAGATAGTAAATGATAAGTTTCCATTAACAAGATTGGAAGATGTATTGAATCGTCTTGGCAGAGCCAACTATTTTTCTACTTTAGGCATGTCTAGTTCCTTCCATCAAATAAATTTGGATGAAGAATCAAGACACTTAACTGTGTTCTCAACGAGTAATGGTCACTTTAAATTTAAACGGCTACTATTTGGTTTAAAGATAACATCTAATAGCTTCCAAAGGATGTTAACGATAGCACTTAGTGGTTTAGATTCAAAAGCTTTTTGTGTGTTGATGACATAATTACATTTGGTTGTAGTCTAAAGCACCATAATGATAACCTTAGAAGTACATTTGAACGTTTGTTAAAGTACAACTTAAAACTAAACGCATCTAAATGTGTATTCTTGAAATTCGAATCTATTTAGGTCATTTAATAACAAAAGACGGAATACGAACAGACCCTTCCAATCGCAAAGCATGGAACAATATCCAGTTGCAAAAGATAAAGATGAAGTTAAAAAATTTGTTGCATTTTGTAACTACTATAGACGTTTCATAAAAAATTTTGCGGAAATTGCAAAATGTCTTAATGATCAAACTAAAAAACGGAAAACATTTGAATGGGCAGAAGAATATCAAAAATCTTTTGAATTATTGAAGAAAAAATTGATAAGCCCCCCGATTCTAAAATACTCAGATCTTGAACAGCCTTTTATATTAACTACTGATGCATAAAATTATGCATTAGGAGCTGTATTATCACAAGGAAAGATAGGAAAAGATTTGCCAATTTCATGCGCAAGCAAGACATTAGGAAAATCTGATTTAATTGAAAAAGAGCTTCCTGCCATACATTGGGGAATATAATTCTTCAGACCCTAACTTTTTGGCAAAAAATTTATTGTGGTAACAGATCACAGACCGCTAGTATCTCTTTTTACTCACAACAACCCCTCGTCCAAACTGACACGTATACGTATAGATTTGTCAGATCATGATTTCGAAGTTATAAACAAAAAAAGGTAAAATCAATACTAACGCAGACGCTTTGTCTAGGATAAGACTGAATTCGGAAGTGTCGAAAAAATGATTCCGATAGAAGACGACATTAATGAACCAACAAGAGTTTTAGTAACAACACGTGGAACGCAAGCAAAAAAGAATTCAGAAAATGTACAAGCAAATAACGTAGGTAACTTATTCCAAGCACACCATAAAGATCATATATGGGAATGTACGTCCTTATTGATGAAGTTCCAGCAAAATACATTTTGACACTAGAGAAATTAATAATTCATATGCATAAGCAAAATATTAAAAATCTCGCTCAATCATGCGAAGATGAAGTTTTTGAGCTCATATCAATTGAGTATTTAAAAAAAATTTCCCATTAGGTTTACCAAAGAATTAAGAAATCAAATAAGTACACTGTACTAGGCCGGGTCGATTTGTGGGGAGGTAAAAAAATCGCCCATTGCTCAGTAAAAGTCGTATTCTAGGGATCAAAATAAGAAACTTTGCCGAAGGAACCATACCTCTAAAACGAATTCTGATGTCCCAGAATTTGGGTCGAACTTTTGGGTAGAGGCAAATTTTGAAAAATCCCACTTTGACCCATTTAGAGTGCTCCAATCGAGTCCAAATGTATGACCGACCCCCACTAAGTTTGGAGGCCCGACCCACCCATGCCAGTGGCATGGAACTCCCCTGTGGGGTTCCCCATATAAACATTTCAAAAAATCGCCAGTTTTGGCACTTTACATGAAAAAATCAGCGAAATGCCTGTGTTTTTTTGGAGTTTATTTTTCTCTTTAGAAATTTATTTAGTCAGAACATATGTAAATAAAAAAATGAATTTAACTTAGTAATAGAAAAGAAATTAAAAAAATTTATTAGAAATTAGCGTTTTTTACAACCCTTTTAAAACCAAGGCATCACTGTGATGCACTTGCATGTCGTAAACTTAGTTGTGTGGTTTTTTATTCAACCCTTGTAACAAATGACCGTATCACTGTGAAACAATTGCAGATGGAAAAATTGCTTGTGTAGGTTTTTTAAGCCACCATAAGACACAGCTGCATGTCGTAAACTGACTTGTGTAGTTTTTTTTATAGCACCTACTTAAGAATTGAAGGTTGTTTTTACAACCCTTTTTATGGGTTTTTATGGCACCTTCTTAAGAAATGCGCGTTTTTTGCAACCATTTTAACAATTAAGGTATCACTGTAATGCACCGCAACCCTTTAAAAAAATGAACGTATCACTGTGACACAATTTCAGGTCGTAAAATAGCTTGTGTGGGTTTTTAAGCCACCACAAGACACAGCAGGTAGAATTGAAATTACCATTTCATTCTTATTACCTCGTCTCGTAGACCATATATAACGCAACAGTTTTTGTGAATGCATTAAGTCGTTGTGAAGAACTCAAAGTGTGAAGTGCTAATTTCAGATAAAAAAATATTTAAAAAAAAATAATATGTGAAGTGACCATTCCAAATCAAAAAGTTTACAATGAATCGACCATCCTCTACACCGCAAGATGAAGCAACAACAACTATCGAAAACCCAATGAGTCATATACCCAAGCATGATGTTACTGTTTTTGGTGTGTCTACTGATTTGACTGATCTTAATTTACCAACCCATCTGGATACCTTGAGATATTATTTTTTACTTAAGCGAACGTGCTAAAACAGAACAAAAAAAGTTTTCCTATAAATCATTCACTATTCAAGTACAAGATAAGTTGATTGGAATTTGGGAAAAACTTGGTATTGAAATAATGCTGAAAAAAAAGTGTATGTAATAAATTGAATAGATTGCTTGACAAATATCAAGACCAAATCAAGAGAAGAAACAAAACCCAACAATTTACAGAGTATGTAAAATCTCTGGAAACAATTTTTTACATTGGAACATGTAAATGCGATTTGAAGGCAGCTCCATATGCATGCGGCTTGGTTCCCGAACGCCTCAAAGAGTTTATGCACGATCAACATAATCAAAGAAGACTAACAATGGATGCATTTGTGATGGAAATTGAAGAGCAAGGAGCAACGTGTATGTCATGAATGCCAACATACCAAGATCCCGATGATTCAACATACGCACCGCCACCGGTTCAAGAAGATATGGATAAAAGCACAAGTTCACAATAGACAGAGAGATACGATTGTTTTAACTTTGCCTTGGTATGTGACAGATTTGGTGTGCCTGATAGAGTAGCATCGGCATTGGGAACCGCTCTTTTTCAAGATTTTAAAATTAAAGATAAGCATGGGAAACCTCTCATCATGGATAAATCGAAAGTTCGCAGAGAAAAACAGAAATGCAGACAAGAAGTGCTTCGCAAACGGTTAGATGATACCAATTTGTTAGCGTTTTCATTCGATGGCAGGAAAGATGATACTTTAACGATAGATAAAATTGATGAAAAGTATCATACTAGGATGGTAAAATAACCTCATCTTGTTATTTTGAGAGAACCCAATTCTGAATTGATTGGTTACGTAAGACTGGAACATGAAACCGCTGAATACAAAACAACCAAATTAAATGATTTTTTCAACGATAAAAATATATCACTGGATGCATTAATTGGAATATGCACTGACGGTGAGCCAACAAACACTGGCCCTCACGGTGGAATTATACGACGATTCGAATTGCTGTTAAAAAGACCATTGCATTGGTTCGTTTGCCTTCTACACTTCAACGAACTTCCGTTTCGGCATTTGTTTGAAGCTTTGGATAAATCAACCAGCACTGGACCGAGATCGGCAACCGGAAAACTGAGCCGTCAAATCGAAACTTGTGAAACTCTTCCGGTAAGTTATTGCTATCACTCATTTATTATAATTGTCAACCATTATTAATTATTTTATTATTATATATTTTCTGGTGGTGGACGGCTTCCAGAAAATTGAGTTGCAAAATGTGCCCCCTGTTCCAGAAAAATTTGAATTTTCCACCGATTCGAAGTACTTATACGACATGGACCATGCAATTTCTAGCGGCGTGGTTTCGGTGGATCTGGCTAAAATCAAACCAGGGAAAATTGTACATTCTCGGTGGCTCACCAAGGCCGCTAGATTATTACGATTATATGTGACAACGGAAAATCCAGATGCAAATTTAAGAATTCTGGTTGAATTCATAATTAAATGTTATGTGCCAATGTACTTCAATATCAAGTATTACAGCTCTGTCGTGTACGGCAGTGCATTATTTTTCAAGTTCATTGGTTGGTCACGATTTCTAGAACCTCGTTTACGCAAAATTGTCAATCAAGTAATTAAAAATAATTAATATTATGCGCATTCGGAAAATATCTTGTTATCAATGTTGTTTGATGATAGCAAAGAAAAGCGCGACTGTACTATCAAGAAAATTCTACGCTATCGAACCGATGTTGACGACCCAACGCAACTTAGAGCTTATTAAAAACCAGATATAAACTTTAATTGCACAAGTTACACGGAAATGATCAATATGATTGACATAAATAACGTATTTGAACCACCATTCACGCGAAGCATTCCGTACGATACATTGAAAGAATATTTAAATCAATATGATCCACCGTTTAATGATCCAAAAATTCCATCACACATACAAGGAACGGAACGACATGTTCAATTGCTAGCTAGCGTTTCCAAACGGGTTATACCGGAAAATGTAGAGGCTGTTATGGCGACGACATTAGAGAGCCGTGCGAAATTGCCCAGACTTGAAAGTAAAAAGGACTTCAAACAATAATTTTTTTTAGTTTCTTTTCTATAACTAACTTTAATTAATTTTTTCATTTACATATGTTCTGACTAAATAAATTTCTTAAGAGAAAAAATAGATATTATTATAAATAAATAATAAATATTATTATAAATATATAAATAAAAATAAAGAAAAAACATAGGCATTTCGCAGATTTTTTCATGTAAAGTGCCAAAACTGGCGATTTTTTGAAATGTTTGTATGGGGAACCCCCCAGGGGAGTTCCAGGGGTATGCCACTGGCATGGGTGGGTCGGGCCTCCAAAGTTAGTGGGGGTCGGTCATACATTTGGACTCGATTGGAGCACTCTAAATGGGTCAAAGTGGGATTTTTCAAAATTTGCCCCTACCCAAAAGTTGGACCCAAATTCTGGGACATCAGAATTCGTTTTAGAGGTATGGTTCCTTCGGCCAAGTTTCTTATTTTGATCCCTAGAATACGATTTTCACTGAGCAATGGGCGATTTTTAAATCGACCCGCCCTAAAGTACAGACATCTTACATTGAATATCACATTATATAAACCGTTGCAACATATTAGGGATAAAAAGTCTCAAAAGAATATTATTAAAGAATTCCACGGTTCATCAATAGCAGGACATTTTGGTATTACAAAAACAGTCTTAAAATTAAAACAACGTTATTTAATGAAAAATATGAGGAAAATGGTAAGAGATTATATAAACAAATGCGATAATGCCTGAGAAATAAACAAACCAATCATATCAAAGAGGAAATGATAATTACTGACAATCCGAACACGAGTTTTGATGTAATTGAAATATAAATAGTTGGGCCATTAAGAATGGCAAATAATTACAGATATGTCTTAACGATGCAGTGCGAATTGACAAAATATATAGAAGCACACCCGATTGAAACAAAAGATGCCAAAACAATTGCCAAAACTTTAGTTGAACAATTTATTTTAAAGTATGGATCTTTTAAGATTTTGAAGTCTGATAGGGGAACATTATTAAAGAATGAACAACTTAGAGAAGTATGTAATATTAAACATAAGTCAAACATTTTCGGCACCATACCACCATCAATCCATAGGTACACTCGAACGCAACCATAGAGTATTAAACGAGTATTTACTGAATTTTGTAGATGATTATGAATGGGATAAATTTATTCCATACTATACATTTGCATATAATACAACACCGCATGTGAACAGTAATATATGGCAAATTAGCAGCATTGCCGACAGATAAGATACAAAACTCAGGAACATGTTATAACATTGAAAACTAATTAAATAAAATTAAGATTAAGAAAGTCATTGGAACACGTTAAGGAACTAATAAATATTGCCAAAAGAAACTCAAAATTAACGTATGGCAAGAACGTAAATAGTAGTACTTTTCAGATAGGTGATTTAGAATTAATAAAATTAGAATCCAGAATGAAAAATCAAAGCCCATATAAGGGACCATATCAAATAGTAAAAAGGTTAGGAGTTAATTCTTTACTTAATTTAAATTCAAAATAAAAAATATATCATAATAATGTACTTGAATTGTATAAGAGAAAACATTTAACTTAATATTAAGTATTATATATTAAGATTCACTTTACTTATTTTCAAACATAAATTAAATCTTAAGGGCAATGGTGTAGTGTACCCATCATAACGAAATACACTATACCAGAAATGACGTCAAATTATTCATTATTGCAATTTGTTATTTATCAATGTTATTTTAAACCATTAATTGAAAGTATGCCACATTTGTTAACTTGGGCTTAGATTTAATGAAAATATTTCAACATGTATTAAAAATTCAGGAATGTTAACTGGGAAATAAATTTGAACAGACAATTAACTAACATAGAAATAACATAAGTCATACTAGAAAATTATAATAAATTATTTTATATAAATACCACCCAAAATTGTTAATAAATTTAGAATCAATTTAGATTAACAGACATCAACTTGTTTTTTCTTTTGATTCCCAATTCTAACCGAGCACCTTGAACAGTGCTTGGAAGAATTAAAACTATTACGACCAGACGCAGTATCCTAAAAAAATTGGAAAACCTAATTATAAAAACAATAACACATAATATTTAATAAAATATAATAGTGTTCTATAAACGGATCCTTCATATATAATACTTGAATATTCAAAGTTTCTAAAAAAAGAATAAAACATTGAAAAACAACTATATAAACTAAATAAAAGACACCTATGTATAATAAATTAAAGTAAAAATTAAGAACTAAAAATTAAAAAACAAAAATTAAAAACCAAAAAACTAAAATATTAAAAATTTAAAACCTAAAAACTAAAAACTTAAATTAAAAATTGAAAACCTAAAAACTAAAAACTTAAATTAAAAAATTTAGAAGCAAATATAAAAAAATTGATTGAAAATTTTTAATATTTGAAAAAAAAATAAAGATTCGGTC
The DNA here is from genome assembly GCA_963682025.1 of Cordilura impudica. Taxonomy (NCBI): domain Eukaryota; kingdom Metazoa; phylum Arthropoda; class Insecta; order Diptera; family Scathophagidae; genus Cordilura; species Cordilura impudica. The sequence goes on along the minus strand of OY821522.1, from coordinate 33,337,016 downwards.
TGATGTAATAACAAATTTAGTAAAAAAAATATTAAAGTCTGAAAAGTGATATTTAAATTGCGATACTAAACATTAAAATTTGCTGTAATTTTACTTAATAAGAAGCAAAAAATATATTGGAATAATTCAATGGAAAGAAACATATAGACTTGAATAAAACGAATATTTTCTCAACTAAACCTAAAAATGGGTTCAGTTATGACTCACACGCCCATATCCCTCACACACACACACACACACATACATACACACACAACGGCCCCTAGAGCGTATATTTATGGAGTCGCACTTGTACTGAAAACTTGGGATCGTACCCGCATATACATACTACAATTATTATTAAAAATCATACAATTCCAAATAAAAGATTGGAATTGTACTGGGTAAAGTGCTGACCATTGATTTCATTGCCTTGTACAATAACACACTGAATCATTTGTTAAACGCGCTTGACCTATCCCAAATATCCACTTGATATTCTTTGCTTTATTCATTTCTGTTGGTAGCCAATATAAGTGTGTGCATATCGATGGCTTAATACAAAAAAGGCGTAACTCGATTTTTTGCTACTTTACAGGAGAAGGAAAAAACTTAATAAAATTCGTAAAATTTTAGATACAAAAAATTTTAATGAAATTTTCAATAAAAAGAGGCAATACATTTATTTCTCATAAAAAAAATAGGCAAGGTACATCTGGCATTTGTATACCAGAATAAATAAAAACACTATTTTGAAAAAAATTGAGTTACGCCTTTTTTATATTAAGCCATCGATATGTAGGTTTGTTTATTTCAATGCTTTTGTTGTTATGGGCAGTCCATTGCGGTGCTTTCTTACGTAAATGTACTACATATACGACACCCTTATCCTCTAGGAAAAATCTTATAATTTTGTTTACATAAATTATGGGATTTTTCTGACTTAATATAAATATTCTGTAATTTGATTTTTACAATTTTTGTCCATTACATTGCATTTTCTTGTATTGTAGACATATTTTGGTTTATCACATTTTAAGATATTTTTATTTACTTATTCATATTTCTCTAAAATAACTCTTCTTATGCTATTCTTAGTTGTATTGTTTACATTTGTATATTTTGTTCTTAAAATTTCTATTTTATGATCTTATAGCAGTATAAGATTAAGATTTTTAAAATTTTCTTTCACTCATTCTTCCATTTTTATTATTTTAATCAACTCTGGTAAAGAAATTTAAAAGCTTCCACTGTTTTGGCATGACTAAAAAAAAATTTGTTTTGCGTTTATCTATATTTTTTTTTGTATCTTTTTTAACAAATGTTTATTAAATGTATACGTAATTTTATTACTATGCACGAAATTATTAAAAACAAAATTGGCAAATTTTGAATTTTGTAAACATCTCCGTTGTATTGCCAACTATATTTAAGTACTACTTTTTATACCCTATACCACTATGTGGTTTGGGTATAATGACTTTGTGCTGCTGTTTGTAACAACCAAAAATATTTGACCTAGACCCATCTTTAATTATACCGATCGAATCAGAATCACTTTTTGAGTTGATTTAGCAATGTCCGTCCGTCCGTCCGTCCGTCCATCCGTCCGTCCGTCCGTCCGTCTGTGTGTCCATGTAAACCTTGTAATCAAACTGCAGGTCGCAAATATGAATATATTTTGATAAAATTTGGTATATGAGCTCTTCTCGGCCATGGGATGAACGCTATTTAAATTGGTGAGAATCGGTCCATGGTCAGACCTAGCCCCCATACAAATTACCCCTATGAAATCGACATAAATTGCCATAAGATCCAAATTGTCATATAGATCTTACTCAAATTGGGTTTGTATGCATTCATTACATCCATTAATGAGTAGTCCAAAAATGATCCCTTTGGCCCCATATAGACTGCTTCGCGATCTTCACTTAAATATACTAAAAACAAAAATAATGCACTGATTCTTCTTAAATTTTGTTTGTATATATTTTTGCAAGAGACTTTACCAAACATGATCAGGATTGGTCCATTTTTGGACCTAGTCCCCATATAGGTATAGCATCCGATATGAACTTTTTCATATCTGCAGCCAAAAAAATTAATAAAAATCCCACTCAAATTTGGTTTTTGCTTATTTTCTATGTCCAGTTAGTTGGGCCTAAGAGATAGGGTTTCTAAACGCATGGTATAGGGTATCATATAGTCGGTCTAGACCGACTATAATTTTCTTACTTGTTCATAATAGGTTCGAAAATTATTCAAAAATAATAATATCGATGGCTTAGTTTGGAAAGGAAGTAACTCAAGCCATAGGACAAACGCTATTGAAATTGGTGAAAATGGGTGCATGTTCAGACCTAGTCCCCATTCAAATAACCCCTATGATATCGAATTAATTTCCCATAAGATCCAAATTATTAAATAGATTTCTGTCGAATTCGGTTTGTGTGTTTATTACATCCATTTCTCCGTAGACCAAAAATAAACCCTATAGGAGAATTCATTTAAACCTATCAAAAACAAAAATATTGCACTATTGCACAGATTTTTCTCAAAATTGGTTTATTTTTGTTGCTACAAAATATAAGTGACTTTACCACATATGGTTAGGCTCGGTCCAACTTTCGACGTAGATTTTGTTCATGATTTTGTTAAACCCAATTCTCTAAACGCGTGGTATAGGATATCGGTCTAGAGTTATGTTCTTTTTTCCTTTCTAAATAAAACACAACTTATTATTTATTTAACTTCAATTGTCCTTATTTATTTAATAAAGTTTAATTGTTCTTATTTATTTATTAAACTTTAAATGTCCTTTTTTTAAATTTAACTTTAAATATCCTTATTTAGTTGTTGAACTTTCAATGTCCTTCTTTATTTATTTAATTTTTATTTGTTGCGCTTGGCTTGAAATCTTGTTTAGAACTTGTGAATTGGTGATCGATTGTCGTTGATATACGTAAATCAATTATAATTATTTATGTTCGAAAAAATCGTGTAAGATCATGATTGATCAAGTATATTCTTATCCTTTCTTACGCACTGTACGTAAGAAAGCAAAAAAAATATTTGTGGGAATATAAGTATGTAAATATGTGTATATAGATTTACATACATATTACTAGCTTTCTCATTCTTCATGCCCAATTGTCTTTCACTTAGTAACAAAATAATTTGCTAAAGCAAGCTTGTGCATGTTCGATCATGTCGATAGCGGTATACATACATATGTACGAGTGTATGTACATATACATGTAGGTTTAAAACGAAAGCTATAAAAACAAGATTCTACATTCCCAATCATAATACTTAGCAACAATAAAATATATGTAACAAATCAAATGCCGTTATTATTTTTGACTTTTTATAAATATTAAAAGCAAGCAAGCACTTAGCAACAAAATAATTACATATGTGTTAAAGGTTATGGTAGTATACAAATTATATTAAGGGTATTCATTATTAGTATAAATATATAAACATATACATAACGATATGTAGGTGCATATAACTCTAGACCGACTATCATTTTCTTACTTGGTTTCTGAAGGATATGTACTTTCAAAGGAAAATTAACCCATTGAAAAGTATCAGTTTTCCCATTTTTTGGCCGTTTTTACCCCCCAAAGACTCGAATTAAAACAAATTTTTTTCTTCTCCGATGTTTATGTCCCTGGTGGAATCTACATATCAAATTTCATTTTCCTAAATTACTTTGTTAAAAAGATACAAAAAGGTACACTTATGCACTTACGGGTTATTTTTGCCCCTCTTTAACATCCGAATTTCCAAAAGATTTCGTCTCATTTGATGTTTCTATCTTTAGTGGAATCCCCAAACTATATTTTATATTCGTTTGTTTAGAATATATCAGATGTACAATTTTTCCCTTCTTTGGCTGCTTTTTCTTCCCTATATTCATCCTTAACTGATGCCCACGTATTTGCTGGAGTCTGTATACTAAAATTCATAAAAATAGACCAATATGTTAAGAAGATGCAAAGGTACCATTTTTACCCCCCTTAACATCCGAATTTCCAAAAGTTTTCCTCTCCTCTCTAGTGGAATCCACAAACCATATTTTGTATTCGCATGTTTAGAAGATGTACACTTATTGTTGTAACATGTGAAGTAAAAGACGATTATTTGCTGACTGATCATAAAATGGTTTATTTCAATTATTTGACATTTATCGTATGTTTAAAATAATCAGTAAGAGTTGCCAAATATAACATCTCTTCCAGACTTATTATTGAAGTAATATGGGTACATTAATATAATTTCAAGATGTGTTCGTGATACAATATTCATAAATTCATGGTAAAATATGAATACTATTTTGAATACTGAAGTCTTTTCAGTGCTTTCCTTTCTCTCGCTGATCTTCGAAGTATGATTTCATTATTTGGTGGTGGTAATTCCTGCTTTTGTGATGGAGGGTTAAATGAGCTATTTTGTTCCACCATTGATGGTTAAGGGTTTATCAGTATTCTATTTTCTTGATGTTCTGGTAATTCCATTGGTAATATGCTGAGGTTTAGCCATGCCTTTGGTTTGATTAAACATCTCGTGCCCGATCTTTCTCATTTTGTCTACATGTCTAGTCCATATACGATTATCGTCGAGTTCCACTTTATAGTGTAAATCACCTTTAATTTCAACTACTGAACCGAAACACCATTTATCTGTTTACAAATAGTCTCTCACCGCCACTCGCTCTCCCGGTTTAAATGATTTTGTGGGTATATCTCTAACCACTCTCTTAACTTCGTTGCATGGAAGTAGTAATTCCAGGCGATTTTGAATTTGTCAGCCAAACATACTCATAGCTGGTGATTTGTTTGTTGCTAGATGAATGGCTCGTCGATAAGCTAAAAGGAACGTCGATATGTAGGTTTTACAGATTTCATCTTGTTTTTGAATGCTTGTATGAACCTCTCTGCTTGCCCATTCGTCGAAGGATGGTAAGGTGCGCCTTGTGTGTGCACTATACCATTTTCTTTCAGAAAATTTTGAAATTCAGTAGAATTAAATTGAGTTCCGTGATCCGTAACCAAGATATTCGGAATACCAAAAGTTGAGAAAAATTTTTTACATTTTCGTATTGTGACTTCAGCTGTCATGCTCGGTACGATATGTACTTCTGGCCATTTACTAAAAGCATCAACTAACACCAGAAAGTATTTGCCCATAAACGGACCGGCGAAGTCTGCATGTACTCTCTCGAAAACTTTTTTTTGGAGGTAATCAACCATTTACCGGTTCAGTCATTGGGTTTGGTTTATTAGTTTGGCACAAACAGCAATTCGAAACCATATTTTCGATTTCAGAATCCATTTTGTGCCCCCAACAGTATGCTCTGGCTAAAGCTTTCATTTTCGACATACCAAAATGTCCCGTATGTAACTCTTGTAACACCTCACGAAGCGTTTTGGGTATGAATACTCTTATTCCTCGCAAAAGGCAGCCACTTTGTAAAGAAAACTCTGTTTGTTCTATTCAAAATCTATGCTTAGCATCGCACACTCGATCGAATTTCAATGACTGTACTAAAATCTTGGATTCTTCATCCTTTTCAGATTCGACACACAATCCTTGCACTGTAACAGGCAAATTTTAAATTGCATTTACTTCGATGACGTCAACTTCTTCCACTGCGTCATACGTGTTACCTTGGGGCAGCCTCGACAATGCATCCGCGTTTGCATTTTCCAAAGACATTTTTACTTGAATTTCATAGTTAAATGTTTCTAAAAATATTGCGTAGTGTTGCATGCGAGTAGCAGTCATCGCATGTAAACCTTTATTTGGTGCAAATACCTGTGATATGGCCTTATTGTCGGTTATCAAGGTAAACTTTCTACCAACAATGTATTGGTGAAATTCCCTTACGCCAAATATGATTGTAGTGAAAATACCAATTAAATGAGTAATACTTAAACTCAATAGTTAATATCAATGACCGACACACAATTCAAATATTTAGTACCAACGAACGACACCTTGGAATGTGAACATTTAATACCGCGTTGCATTACATTCCACAAACCGGTGTCTAGTCATTGTGTATTTTCACTCACCCATAAATTTGCTTAGCTTTAAGTCTTAATATAAGTATTATTATTATTATAGATAAAAAAGAACAAGTTAAATAAATAAACAGTTAGTATCATTAAAACAAAACAACGGACTACTTGATTATTTTAAAAAAGTTCGGCTAGTGAACGCCGAACACAATATGGTGAACAATAATTTGAAAACAAAGAACATTTAAAACAAGTAAGAAAATTATAGTCGGTCTAGACCGACTATACGATACCCTATTCCATGCGTTTAGAGACCCTATCTCTCTGGCCCAACTAACTGCGTATAAAATATAAGCATAAACCAAATTTGAGTGAGATTTTTATTAATTTTTTTGGCCGCAGATATGAAAAAGTTCATATCGGATGCTATATCTATATGGGTACTAGGCTCAAAAATGGACCGATCCTGACCATGTTTGGTAAGGTCTCTTGTATCTTGCAAAAATATATACAAACAAAATTTGAGAAGAATCAGTGCAATATTTTTGTTTTTTGATAGATTTAAGTGAAGATCGGGAAGCAGCTCTATATGGGGCCTATAACTAAGAATTGTCCCATAGGGATCATTTTGGTCTACTGATTAGTGGATGTAATAAACACATACAAACCCAATTTGACCAAGATTTATATGATAATTTGGATCTTATGGCAATTAAAGTCGATTTCATAGGGGTCATTTGTATGGGGGCTAGGTCTGAACATGGACCGATTCTCACCAATACCGTTTATCCTATGGCCAATAAAAGCTTATGTACCAAATTTCATCAAAATGTATTCATATTTGCGACCTGCAGTTTGATTACAAGCTTTACATGGACACACAGACGGACGGACGGACGGACGGACGGACGAACATCGTTAAATCAAATCAGATAGTGATTCTGATTCGATCGGTATAATTAAAGATGGGTCTAGGTCAAATATTTTTGGTAGTTACAAACAGCAGCACAAAGTCATTATACCCAAACCACATAGTGGTATAGGGTATAAAAAAAGAAAAATAGAGAATTAAAGTGTCCAAAAAAAAAACAAAGGACAAATTTTTTTTTTAAATGACTTGGTGGAAAAAAGTGCTGTCTACAATTCCAGCACTTATTGCTGGATACGAAGTTAGTAAATCGAATGAAGAAAATAACAACAAAGAACTTGTCGAATTATTAAGCAATAGCATTAATGAACATAAACATACCAATTTTGATAAAGAAAACAAAATGAGCTATATAGAAATGTTATCAATAATAACAGTTGAATAATTACCTTGCTTGAATATTCAAAAAAATACCAAGGGATAAAATATTTGTATTCAAGAATTGGGGTTCAATAAATTATGGAGGATAATTTCAAGGCTTTTATGAATCAATATAAAGTAGGTTAATAGAATATTGATTTTAGACCAAACTTATTTGTTTTATGTATTATAGAGTGTACGTAGGGCTTTTTTGGTCAATTTTATTAAATAAAAAATAAAAATTCTTTATTTCATTATTTCCCGACGTTTCGTTGAGTTTTTGTCAACATCTTCAGGGGCATTTTATTTTGAATCTAACACAAAGAAGAAAAAACAATCAATATAAAGACATAAAACATTAAAAATAATTTTCCTTTACATGAATTTTTAACTTATAACATTAATAAAAAATTATTGGTGTATTTTGACATCACAAATTGATTGGTTTTAAAACACAGTATATATAAATAAACAAATAAGTAAACTATTGAAAAACTAAAACATTTATATCACAGAATTTAACTTTAGTATCACAGTGCAAATGAATATATGAAGTTTATGTTGTCTATGTCTTCCTTGTTGTTTATTGTCTTGTCTATTTTTTTGCTGTATTCTCAGGCTTTCTATTGTATATCTTGTGTTGCTATTTTTTTCCTTGTCTAATATTATAACTTCGTTTAGATCAGCTGTATGATTGGATTCTCTTATATGTTGTGAGAGTCCAGTTGTTTCTCTCCCTTTTTTTGATGTCTGTTTCATGTTCTTTGATTCTTGTTTGTAAGTTTCGTTTTGTTGTGGCTATGTATACTCTCCCACATTCTTGTTCTTTGTTTCAACAACTTACATGCTCACGTATATGATCTTCAACGAGAAAAGAAAAGCCGGGTAGATGTAAATGATATAATTCAATGGGATTTTTCTTTCCCTTTGTTTTATTGTAAAAAAAGAGTCAACTGCAGCCTCTGCTGGTTGATGATATGAAATAAGTTGATTATAAAAAATGATGCAGGTTTCGCTGGTAGACAAGTTGCGTTGATGATCAGACCAAAAAAAGAGTTGCGTGATTTTTTTAGGTGTTCAGCGTGCTGATGATAAAACAGAAGTGCCGGAAATCGTGGGCCGAAAATTGTCGTTGTCGATCTTAACGAAAAAATAAGTAAGAGAGAATTAGATTCCAACAAATAGCTATGTTCAGATGTAATATGATTATAACGGTTACACTTTCAAAAAAAAGGGGAAGGACAGATAAATGTCGAACATCCTGGGCCCCTTGGTCTGTAAGACCAACAAATGAACAAAAATGCTTTAGAGGCTTTCTACCAGCTGCGTCAACGCACGCAACGCTCCGCGTAGGATCCGTCGGGGACTAGAGGGTGCACTGCTGGTATCACGACGTATAGCTGGCTATTGACGACTCGTTGGTCGGACGCGCTTTGGTTCCCTTGACGGTCGTTGTTGCTGAGTGCGGTGGGATACACGGCGTTGGTGGACACGTCGTGGTGGTGTGTTACGCTGTGGTTGTGCTGAAGTCCGTCGGCGAGTAGTCCTGCCGGTTCTGTTTTGATGTCGGTGACCAGGTTGTTGGAGAACACAAAGTTTTACAATAGGCCTAGTGATAACACCCGAATGAGTTTTGATTTCAGCCACGCGAACGAGGCCGTCATGACCATCATAAATTTTAATGATACCACCTAATTTTCATTCATGGGGAGGGAGAAGATCGTGTTAAAGTAGAGCCCCAATTAGGAAATGCCCGGCAGTGAGAGCTAAGAGTTCCGTAGGGTCATCCGTCATTGGCGAAAGGGGTTGAGAATTTAATACGGACTCGATTCGGCTCAGAAGGGTTGTGAACTCTTCAAAGGTGAACTTCTGATTTTGAGCCACTTTCCTAAAGTGTGTCTTAAAGGATTTTATTCCGGCCTCCCATAGTCCGCCCATATGAGGCGCGTTAGGGGGAATAAAGGACCACTGAAAACCATGAGATACATATTTTTCTCTCCTCGAACTCATGGGAAAGAGCATGGTCAGCACCGACGAAATTTGTTCCGTTATCGGACATCAATTTTCGAGGTAGTCCACGGCGGGCAACAAATCTGGTAAACGCAGCTTGGAAAGATCCTGAAGTTAAATCAGAGCATAGCCCGAGATGTAGAGCTTTAGTGCTAAAGCAAACGAACAAACATACATAACTTTTGTGGTACGGAGCATTTCGGAGTATGGACGCTTTTGTTGCGTACGGACCGGCAAAGTCTACTCCAGAGATGGAGAATGGGAGAGAATAAGTGCTCCTGTCTAAGGGAAGGGCAGCCATCATTTGAGATTGCACCTTTTGCTTATAAATAACGCACACTTTGAAGCTTTTGAGATATAATATTCATTTCGGGCAGCTCTTAGCATGAGATTACGCTCGGCGCACATAAGGAGATTATGCGTAAATAAAACCAAAAGCTCGCAATATTTTGATTTCACCGGAATTATAACAGGATGGCGGTCATTATAAGAAATAGCAGAATTAGAGATTCTCCCATTGACTCTGATAATGCCATTATTATCCAAAAAAGGGTTTAGGGGTTACATAAAACTCTTTTTTGATATCGTCTTCGAGTTTTGCAGAGATGCATATTCCTTGGGAAAGTATGCCTTTTGTGTGAGGAAAATTAAACGATTTTTCACGTTGAGAAATTCATTGTGCAAGATTGAATGTGATTCAAAAGCGATCTCGGGATTTGTCGTTTTCGAGATTTAGAGATAAATCTGAAAACATACGCGATAACTCTAATGGCCCTGTCCCATTTTGAGAAACGATCTAATCTCGGGGGGATTTTCGTGAACAAACATGGACTTTGGCCATTCTTCGGGAGTTTTTTGAAGCCAAATTGGCCCATGCCACCAGAGGGAATTGTTTAGAAGTTCTTGAGGGCTGCAACCCCGTTAACCAACATCAGCCGGGTTGTCAGCTGTCCGAACGTGACGCCATGAAATATTGCCTACGTTTCGGATTATTTCAGTTGTTCGATTTGCTACGTACGTCTTGCATACACATGGGGGTTTTTCCAGCCAACCCAAAACTATTGATGAATCGCACCAGAGATAGAGGTCGTAGTTTTGAATTGGCAATGATGAAACAACTTTCTTGACCAATTTGGAAAGCAGAACCGCACCGCAGACTTCTAGTCGGGGAAGACTGACCGGGTCGATTGGAGCCACTTTTCCTTTAGAAACTAACAGATGGGAGGAAATTGAATCTTTGCCCATTATGCGGAGATACACCGTGTCGCAGTAAGCCTTTTCTGAAGCATCACAAAAACTGTGCAGTTGGGTTACCCTTCTGGGGGCGGAGTTAACCCAACGGCATATTTTTAATTGGGAAATAAAGCTTAGGTTTTCAACAAATTGGTTCCATTTTGCTAAGGTGTGGGGTTTTACACATTCATCCCAATCATTTCCTTCGAGCCACAGCTGCTGCAACAAGATTTTTGCTGTCATTAAGACTGGAGAGATCCAGCCAGCTGGGTCGAAAAGTTTAGCAACTGTGGACAAAATTTTTCTCGTGGTAATGGAACCAGCTGGATCTGGAGCTTTAACTGTGTATGAGTAACAGTCGGTCAGAGCATTCCATTGAATACCAAGAGTTTTAATAGAGCTTGTTACATGGAACTTAAATAAATCATTATCAAGGATATCATCTTGGGGGACAGATGCTAGAATTTCGGAACAATTAGAGGTGATTTTTTTGAGAGGGAATCCAGCTGATTTGAGAAAACCTATTACCTGTGATAACTTTTCAAGAGAGGACTGAAGCTCGTGAGATCCAGACAATACATCATCTACATAAGTTTCTCTCCTCAACATATGAGAGGCCAGTGGGAACCTATCTTCAGAGTCACTGGCCAATTGAATCAGAGTTCGAATTGCCAAATATGGGGCGCAATTTACTCCGAAAGTGACCGTATTCAATGTATAATCTTGTATGGGACCATTTGGATTTTTTTGGAACACAATTCGTTGATATTGAGAGTCTTCTTCGTGAATGAGAATTTGGCGATACATTTTCTCAATATCACCGTTAAAAACAAATTTATATAGGCGCCAATTTAGAATCAAAGTCACTAAGTCAGCTTGCATTGTGGGGCCGATATTGAGAACATCGTTGAGTGAATTGCCTGAACTTGTTCGTTTTGAGGCATTAAAAACTACCCTCATCTTCGTGCTTTGACTGTGGGGTTTTATTACCGCGTGCTGGGGTAAATAAAGGGAGCGATAAGAATCAGGGAAATATATTTCTTTATTTGTGGTGGGTTTCATATGTTTGAGTGTGAGATACTTATATAAAAATTTGCTGTAGGTTTCTGAGAAATCCGGTTTAGCCCTAAAAGTTTTTTCGGATGACATGTATTGTGATATTGCATTAGATCGAGATGATCCGAGTGGCAAATCATGTGGAAAGGAGGCCTTGAAGGGAAGTTTTACAACGTACCGACCGTCAGAGTTACGAGTGGTCGTTTTCGAATAAAGTGACTCGCAGAATTCATCTTCTTTTGAGAGTGGCTGTGCAAGAGATATTTCTTCTTGCGCCCAAAATATCCGTAACTGTGTTCCGATTGGGTCTTCAGAGATTTCAGTAGCTTCAATCGAAAAGGAAGACACTTTTTCTGTTGAGACAGGCCCACTTATAATCCAACCAAATATGGTAGATTGCGCCAGAAAGGAATGAAAGAGATTTTTTACACCGTTGAGTAGGATGTCTGGCAAAATATTACTGCCCAGCAACAAGTCCACGTGAGCAGGGGCATGAAAGTCTGGGTCAGCTAAATCAAGTTCTTGAATTTGATCAATCGGGAGAGCTGTGTGTGAAATGGGGAAACTGGGTAACAATCGAGCTATCTTCGGGACTACTATAGCCTCAAAGTATACCCGATGATTATGCTTTGGAGAATACAAAGTTAATTTGCATACAGAGTTAGAATTTCCCACAATATTACCTCCTATTCCCCGAATTTGAAAGTTTTTCGACTTTGTGGGAAGCATGAGCTGCTGTTGCAGTTTTTTGGAAATAAAGGTTTTCTCAGGTCCTTGATCTAAAAATGCTCGAGCGTTGAAATTCTCTCCTTTATGGGAAATTTGTACCATAGCTGTAGGGAGCAATGTATGTTCGTTGGAGTTTGTGTTGACACTCGAAGCGAAATGGGTTGAAGCTTGGGTAAAAGATCTCGCGAGAGCCTGCTTTGAAGTACTCGATTCATGGTTATGAGGGTGAGATGGATTTATTTCCCTTGCGGAAGAAGGGTTGGATTTGAAAAAATTTAGAAGGGTATGGTGATTCTTTTCACAATGTGAGCAAGTGAATTTACTTGTACAGCTTTTCCGTAGATGAGTGTAAGAAAGGCAATTCAGGCAAATATTGTTCTTCGACACGAAGTCATATCTAGATTGGGGATCTAAGCCTTTGAACTTGGGACAAATTTTTAGAGAATGATAAGCATTACAGACTTTACAAGGAAATTGGGAATTGCTTTCTGTATTAAATGTGTTAATTTCAACCTCTGGCTCTTTCCGAGAAGATTTAACACCTTGAATGCTATTTAACCGCTCGACCACTTCATAACGGTTTGATAGGAATGAGTCCATTTCTTCCCACTTAGGAAGATCTTTATGGGACTTGAGCGATTGTTCCCATAGAGATAATGTCTCATGTGGAAGCTTTGTGGCGCACAAATATACTATAATGGGATCCCAATCTACTGTAAAAATCTTCTGGATTTATTAAATAATGCCTGAAAAAATGTACAAATTTTAGTGGATGTGTTGTATTTATAAATGATAAATAATAAAAAAAATTATATAAATGCGATTTTATGTTTTTCGTATATTGTGATGTATATAAATCTTAGTGATTGTGGTAAATGTTTATAAAAAGTGATTTTATGGTGTTATTCGTAATGTAGTGTATTTCTGAATTCTGACTTGTGAATAATTTTGATTTTATGTGTTTCGTGTATTTTTGAGTTACATCAATTATGTAAATTTTTGTATTATTTATATAAAATATATTAAGTGAATGTGTCTTCGAATGTAGGGCATTCGCGAATTTTTTATATAAAAAAAATTTTATAAAATTTGTTTCCGAATGTAGGGCATTCGGCATTTTTTTTTTTTTGTATTTTTTCCTCGCAATAAATAAGAACCAAAGTTTCTGATGGTACTGTCTTTATTTTTTGTAATTCTCGAAAAAAAGGTTTTGCTTATTATAATTTTAAAAATTCTGTTGATGATAATAGAGCATTTGTCTGTGTGTATAATAAATAAAATTTAAATGGAATAAATTGACTGTAGTGTATTTATTTAATGTAGATTAATGTCGTTAATTATGAATTATAATTTAAATGTTATAGGGATATACATCAATAATGAACTCAAAATTTTAATAGATAGCATATTAATTTTGTAAATCAATAGGTTTTCTTCTTTAAAACTTACGAAATGACTTGCCAAACTAACGTACGAGGTGAGAGTATGATGGCAGTGATGTTGCTGTCGTCAAATGTAGTAGTTCCTACTAAATTGTATTTATAGTTGAATTTATTTAATTTATTTTTCGATATGTTTGAGCTGGTTCTCGTTGACACGTATATTTTATTTATATGCAGGCCATAACAGCGGGTGGGCCATGAGGGCCATTTGGCTCAGGCCCCGAGTTGTGAAGAGTGGGGCTGATTACTCTTAAGTTCAAAAGAGATTGCCGTACTTTCCTAAATTTCATCTGATTTTCAATTAACTCGTCATATTAGGTCACAGTTTGATGCTGAAGAACATTATAGAGCTAATGTTTTTATATACATTATTGATTCGGTTATTTCAGGCTTGACACGTCGCTTCGAGTCTTTACGCAAAATTTGCCAGACTTTTGGATTCCTTTGGACTTTTCAAACTTCATCAGATGAGGAAATAAAATCGAGAGCAAAAAATATTCACTTAAAATATCCTAAGGAAATTTCAAATGAAATGTGTGATGAAATGATATTTTTAAAACATATTTTTGAAGTAAACTTTGATATAGAATCATCTCCAGCTAAGTTGCTGCTAAACATTTTAGAAAAAAACCTAATTGGATTGTTTCCAAATATATCAACAGCTTTAAGGATATTTTTAAGTCTACCTGCCTCCGTTGCTTCAGAGGAACGCAGTTTCAGTGTGTTGAAAATGCTTCAAAATTTTAACAGATCTGCAATGAGCCAAGAACGGTTGAATGGGCTATCAATTTTACATATAAATTCAGATATTGCACGAAATATTGATTTTTCAACTATTATAAAAGACTTTGCTACAACTAAAGCTCGAAAAGCTTATTTGAAATTTAATTATTAATTTCATACTTTAATAAAATAATAAAAGAACTATGTAAATTTGTTTTTTTACTAAAACAAGAGGCCCCATATTTTTTATTGGCCTGGGCCGCCTCTCAGCTCTGCAAGGCCCTGTTTATATGTATTGAAGGACGTATATATTCGTGGATATATCTATTTTAATTTCACTTTTGGATTTTTATTGAAAATGTTTATCAAAAAAGTTTTTTTTTGTTAGATAATGGTAAAAGACACACATTTTGTATTAACAAAAATATTCATTTTAATTCATTTTTAGCTTGTATATATTTTTTGTTTTAGTAGTACGTATTTTCCATTTTATTTCACTCTAAATGTTAAGAATGTTCCATATACTCTTCTTTCTTTGTAACTTTATCTGTTATATTACTAAAACTTGGTTAATAGTATATTTGTTTGAATGTTCGACGTTTGCCACTTGTGTGCGGTTTGAATTTTCGTTCTCTTTTGTTTGCTTTTCTTTTTCTCAAGTTATTTTTCATATAATTATGCAGTTGTTTTTTGTTTTTTATGTTACACTTATTTTTCTGTTGTGATCACTTTTATTGCTTTGTCTTTTATTTATTTTCGTTTTGAGGTTAAGCATTAGTTAG
Organism: Cordilura impudica; assembly: GCA_963682025.1. Taxonomy (NCBI): domain Eukaryota; kingdom Metazoa; phylum Arthropoda; class Insecta; order Diptera; family Scathophagidae; genus Cordilura; species Cordilura impudica. Next base: position 33,321,745 of record OY821522.1, on the reverse strand, counting down.
CTAAATGTAATCCATTTATTTGTTTTTAAGATATGCACACATAAAACTTTATTATTCACAAAATAACCTTTTAAGTACAAAGCACTTTTGACATCAAGTATTTGAGAAACAAAATTAATGTTTGATATATATATGTGTATATCAACGAACGTATGTCAACAAGAAATAAGGTGAGAAAAAAAACGCAAGTGCCCGATTGTATAAGGGTGGTTTTTTTTCCAGTGTTGAAAAGCGGCACAGAACTATTCGGAGAAATTCAATAATTTTGCTTCTTCGTTAAAAATTTTATTGCAGGTTATGATTCCTTTTTCTATCTCTTTTTTTTTCAACACAATTTTATTTTTGGTTTTATATATTTTAATTAGTATAGCACTTTACTATTTCTTTTTTTTTGCACCGAATTTTTATTTATCGCCCTTTTATTTTCCTTAACTTTGAATTTAAATGTTAACACGCGTAAGCTGTATTTTATACCCTCCACTCCAGTGTGCAGAGGGTATATATAAGTTTGTCATTCCGTTTGTAATAATTAGAAAAAAAAATTTGGACCCCATAAAATATATATATTTGTGATCGTTATAACAACCGGAGTTGATATAGCGATGTCCGTCTGTCCGTCTGTCCGTCTGTCCGTCTGTCCGTCTGTCCGTCTGTCCGTCTGTGGAAATCACGATGACGGCATCAATCGGGCAGCTAGGATGGTCGTTGGCATAAAAAATGATTCATTAACATCCTGAAAAGTTTGCTATTTAAAATCGTCCAAATCGGTCGGTTAGGGCCCGAGATTTGAATGAAGAACTAAAAAGAGTCTTGAAAAAATATAATTTTCTATGTTGTTCTTGTCACGATCACGCCCTCAATAGGATAGCTAGGGTGATAATTTTTAGTGAGAATGATTCACCAAATTCATGGGAAGATTTCTACTTCAAAAATCATTAAAATCGGTGGAACAGGTCCAGGTAAATCTATGAAAAATTAAAAAAAAAAAATGAAAAACATGATGTTTCCATATTGTTCCTGTTGTTATTCTAAATGTTGCATTGTTGTCATAGCTGGACTTGTTGTTTTTGTGGTCGTTGTGGTAATAATATAATAAAAACAAACCCTTTGTACATTTTTTTGTGAACTCTGGTAGAAAATTTTAAAAGTTTCCATTGTTTTGGCATCACTAAAAAAATTTGTTAGATCATTTCTGTCATTGCCACGAGCCTGCATGCAAAACTTCAGATCGATTGGCTCACGGGAAAGGGGCTAAAAATCGATCCAAAATTTTGTCGACAAGCAGACACTACCAGTTAATATAAAGGCAGTAAATAAAGGGAGTAAAAGTTCACCAATAATTTAAAAAACAAATTTTTATGTATTAATTTATTTAAAGAAAAAAATAATTAAATGAAATAGTAATAATAATAAAAAAAAATAATATACAATACAAAAAAAAAAGAATATATAAATAAAATAAAATAAAGATAAATGCATTCATAGCATAATAATACATATAAAAGGTCAATGTTTTCTAACCGTAACCGTAACGAGTCAGTTGTTTTTTTTTACATGAAAATCATTTAAAACAGTTACCGAACGTAACCGGAACGTCCCAATACTTTTCATGTGAAAAAAAGGCTGACACGTTACGTAACAGTTACATGTCGCTAACTTGTTCTTTACACAGGCTACTGCTTTTGGAGCCAACTTCAAGTCTATTTATATAGTTTCGTAAGCATAACTGATAAAATTGTTTCTATTATTTTTTGCTGTAAGTAATAAATTATAAATATACTGAATTTGCAAACTAAAATGGATACATATATTGGAGGTGCTTTAATACAAAAGAGTTAACGAAACAAAATCAAAAAAAAAAACAACTCTACAACATCAACAATGGCAGTCATATGTTCTTCAAATAAAAAAAAAACTGCAAGTGTGTTTTGTTGGCTACAAAACAAAAATAGTGTTGACAATATAACAAAATATGTAAAAGAAGTTAGTGCTATGAAATATTTTATTTTGTTTAAAAAAAAAATCGCAAAATGAAAGGCTATAATTCCATTAATAATCAAAAGGCGTTAAACTAATTTATTTATTTTTACGTTGTACTAATGCATTTTAAATAAGTAAAAGTAATTGTATATTTAAATAAAAATGCATTTGTATTATATGTTGCTGTCGTATTCAGAAAAATCAAGTAGCTGACTATACGACTACAAATGCTGCTGCCAGCAGTCGTCTATGTGTTTCATTCATGATGTTGCATTTTTTGCGAGCAATACTTACATATATTCTAAATAAAGAAATAATAGTTCTTTTCATACTGCGAAATCTATACAAATATATGTACAAATACTATATGTCAAATTTCAAATTTGCAATAATTGATACATTTTTGAAAGAAAATTGTATAATATGAAATGTCTTTAATTTATTTCATAGAAAACAATTTTTTGAGGTGCGTGGATTTTCCATATTTACTGTTTTACTATTTTCGTAATGAGGTTAAATGAGTTAAAAAGAATTTAAAATATTTGAAAATATTAGGTGAGGATCCTCAAGATGTAATATACGATCGGTCTAAAACTTTTCACTTAGAGCCACAGTTAAATTCGAAACAACAAAAACCCATATATTTTGTGCATAAAGTTTAACATTAAATGTGCTTTTCTAAAATGTCTATATATTTTTCTCATTCATTTCTGACCATCTTCAATGTAAATTTACCAAAGTTTTTTTTATTGCAATATGTATATAAAACTTAAAAATTTAATATTTTTTATTGTGTATTAACTTATTATTCTGCGATTTTCATTACATCACAAAATGTTACAAATTGGCACTACTGTTTCAAAAACAGAAAACTTCTAAATCAGTTGAAAACAGTTGATCTGTAAAACTGTGTGTGAAATTGTGTCAAATAAAATTACAAATATTAATAAATATAATAATACATATATATATATTTTATTAATTTTGTTAAGAATTAGCACAAAATTGATTTTCCATTTTGCATTTCATTTATAAAGAATTCTGCCATATTTTGTTAAAGGGAAAATCCATTTTTGTTATATTAAAAAAAACAGACTTGCATTTAATTTTTCCGTGACTGCCTCAATAATTGCGTAGATGCCACCACAATATTTTTATACCCTCCACTCCAGTGTGCAGAGGGTATATATAAGTTTGTCATTCCGTTTGTAATAATTAGAAAAAAAAATTTGGACCCCATAAAATATATATATTTGTGATCGTTATAACAACCGGAGTTGATATAGCGATGTCCGTCTGTCCGTCTGTCCGACTGTCCGTCTGTGGAAATCACGATGACGGCATCAATCGGGCAGCTAGGATGCTCGTTGGCATAAAAAATGATTCATTAACATCCTGAAAAGTTTGCTATTTAAAATCGTCCAAATCGGTCGGTTAGGGCCCGAGATTTGAATGAAGAACTAAAAAAAGTCTTGAAAAAATATAATTTTCTATGTTGTTCTTGTCACGATCACGCCCTCAATAGGATAGCTAGGGTGATAATTTTTAGTGAGAATGATTCACCAAATTCATGGGAAGATTTCTACTTCAAAAATCATTAAAATCGGTGGAACAGGTCCAGGTAAATCTATGAAAAATTAAAAAAAAAATAAAAAACATGATGTTTCCATATTGTTCCTGTTGTTATTCTAAATGTTGCATTGTTGTCATAGCTGGACTTGTTGTTTTTGTGGTCGTTGTGGTAATAATATAATAAAAACAAACCCTTTGTACATTTTTTTGTGAACTCTGGTAGAAAATTTTAAAAGTTTCCATTGTTTTGGCATCACTAAAAAAATTTGTTAGATCATTTCTGTCATTGCCACGAGCCTGCATGCAAAATTTCAGATCGATTGGCTCACGGGAAAGGGGCTAAAAATCGATCCAAAATTTTGTCGACAAGCAGACACTACCAGTTAATATAAAGGCAGTAAATAAAGGGAGTAAAAGTTAACCAATAATTTAAAAAACAAATTTTTATGTATTAATTTATTTAAAGAAAAAAATAATTAAATGAAATAGTAATAATAATAAAAAAAAATAATATACAATACAAAAAAAAAAAAGAATATATAAATAAAATAAAATAAAGATAAATGCATTCATAGCATTATAATACATATAAAAGGTCAATGTTTTCTAACCGTAACCGTAACGAGTCAGTTGTTTTTTTTTTACATGAAAATCATTTAAAACAGTTACCGAACGTAACCGGAACGTCCCAATACTTTTCATGTGAAAAAAAGGCTGACACGTTACGTAACAGTTACATGTCGCTAACTTGTTCTTTACACAGGCTACTGCTTTTGGAGCCAACTTCAAGTCTATTTATATAGTTTCGTAAGCATAACTGATAAAATTGTTTCTATTATTTTTTGCTGTAAGTAATAAATTATAAATATACTGAATTTGCAAACTAAAATGGATACATATATTGGAGGTGCTTTAATACAAAAGAGTTAACGAAACAAAATCAAAAAAAAAACAACTCTACAACATCAACAATGGCAGTCATATGTTCTTCAAATAAAAAAAAAACTGCAAGTGTGTTTTGTTGGCTACAAAACAAAAATAGTGTTGACAATATAACAAAATATGTAAAAGAAGTTAGTGCTATGAAATATTTTATTTTGTTTAAAAAAAAAATCGCAAAATGAAAGGCTATAATTCCATTAATAATCAAAAGGCGTTAAACTAATTTATTTATTTTTACGTTGTACTAATGCATTTTAAATAAGTAAAAGTAATTGTATATTTAAATAAAAATGCATTTGTATTATATGTTGCTGTCGTATTCAGAAAAATCAAGTAGCTGACTATACGACTACAAATGCTGCTGCCAGCAGTCGTCTATGTGTTTCATTCATGATGTTGCATTTTTTGCGAGCAATACTTACATATATTCTAAATAAAGAAATAATAGTTCTTTTCATACTGCGAAATCTATACAAATATATGTACAAATACTATATGTCAAATTTCAAATTTGCAATAATTGATACATTTTTGAAAGAAAATTGTATAATATGAAATGTCTTTAATTTATTTCATAGAAAACAATTTTTTGAGGTGCGTGGATTTTCCATATTTACTGTTTTACTATTTTCGTAATGAGGTTAAATGAGTTAAAAAGAATTTAAAATATTTGAAAATATTAGGTGAGGATCCTCAAGATGTAATATACGATCGGTCTAAAACTTTTCACTTAGAGCCACAGTTAAATTCGAAACAACAAAAACCCATATATTTTGTGCATAAAGTTTAACATTAAATGTGCTTTTCTAAAATGTCTATATATTTTTCTCATTCATTTCTGACCATCTTCAATGTAAATTTACCAAAGTTTTTTTTATTGCAATATGTATATAAAACTTAAAAATTTAATATTTTTTATTGTGTATTAACTTATTATTCTGCGATTTTCATTACATCACAAAATGTTACAAATTGGCACTACTGTTTCAAAAACAGAAAACTTCTAAATCAGTTGAAAACAGTTGATCTGTAAAACTGTGTGTGAAATTGTGTCAAATAAAATTACAAATATTAATAAATATAATAATACATATATATATATTTTATTAATTTTGTTAAGAATTAGCACAAAATTGATTTTCCATTTTGCATTTCATTTATAAAGAATTCTGCCATATGTTGTTAAAGGGAAAATCCATTTTTGTTATATTAAAAAAAACAGACTTGCATTTAATTTTTCCGTGACTGCCTCAATAATTGCGTAGATGCCACCACAATATTTTTTCTAATTAAAACAGTTGATCTGTAAAACTTTGTGTGAAATTATGTCAAATAAAATTACAAATATTAATAAATATAATAATACATATATATATATATATTATTAATTTTGTTAAGAATTAGCACAAAATTGATTTTCCATTTTGCATTTCATTTATAAAGAATTCTGCCATATTTTGTTAAAGGGAAAATCCATTTTTGTTATATTAAAAAAAACAGACTTGCATTTAATTTTTCCGTGACTGCCTCAATAATTGCGTAGATGCCACCACAATATTTTTTCTAATTAAATATTAACCAATATCTAACTAGAATTATGATTTATTCTGACTAAAAAGTTCCAATTAAAAGTTATTCATCCCAATTATGAATATTCTCAAGGAATTTCTTTCTCACGGAAAATACATTTCTCGAGAAAAAAATTCCTCCAATTATAAATTCCGCGTGAACAAAAAATGATTAACTGGCATCATCGAATTTCGAAGCCACTTGCTTTGCTTATTGACAATTTATTTTCTATTTTTTGTGTGTGTGCAAACGACCCTACAATAAATGTCCCAATAAACATTTTTGTTTGCTATCAACTTGAGGTGCATTTGAGATCAAATACATTTCTCAAATCTCCAGCGTTAATTCTCAAATGCCCTCAATAGTTCGAATATAGTCTTCTCAACTTAAAAGGCACATTTTTATATGGCGATTTTCATAGTTATCAAATTGAGAAATTTGTGATTCTCAACTTGATAGCAAAGAAATATTTCCAATCGGTATCAAATGGAAGGTACGGAATTGCCATATTAAAAAATATTATACTAATTTTAGAAATGAAAACAATGTACTTTTTTAATGTTTCAATTTAATTTCATTATATATTTAACATTACTATGTACATATTTAACATTAAATGTACATATTATGTACATTTTTTAAAATCTAGAATTAAAAATAAATGAATTAATTAGTTGTACATTTTTTGAAAAATCCGACAAAAAGCAGAAATAATTAAAAATATATCAATGATTTATTTGTACTTTTTTGGCATTTTTTAATTTAATTTATTATTTATGACATATTTAAATAATATCTCAGACTTAACACAAATCGTATTCAAGTTGAAAAAATGTTTGGTCTCAAGTGGAGAAAAGTGTTGGATATCCAATTGAGAGTAAAAATGTTTCTCAAAGATTGGAAAAAATGTTAAGTCTCAACTTGATGTCAAGTTGAAAGCAAACAAGGAGAAAAATTGTTCAACCCAAGTTGAGAATTACATTTGACATCAATTTAAGAACTTAACTTTTCTCCAACATTGGAGAAATAATATTTCAATGCATACTGGGGAATGACCGAAACTAACACATAAACAGTTTTTTCCTATTTGAAAAACATATGACTGTCATTGTTGCTGTTGTAGAGTTGTTATACCCTCCACTCCAGTGTGCAGAGGGTATATATAAGTTTGTCATTCCGTTTGTAATAATTAGAAAAAAAATTTTGGACCCCATAAAATTTATATATTTGTGATCCTTATAACAACCGGAGTTGATATAGCGATGTCCGTCTGTCCGTCTGTGGAAATCACGATGACGGCATCAATCCGGCAGCTAGGGTACTCGTTGACATAAAAATGATTCACTAACATCATGAGAAGTTTGCTATTTAAAATCGTCCAAATCGGTCGATTAGGGCCCGAGATTTGAATGAAGAACTAAAAAAGTCTTGAAAAAAAAAATAATTTTCTATGTTGTTCTTGTCACGATCACGCCCTCAATAGTGCAGCTACAGTGATCATTTTTAGTGAGAATGATTCACCAAATTCATGGAAAGATTTCTACTTCAAAAATCATTAAAATCGGTGGAACAGGTCCAGGGAAATCTCTGAAAAAGTAAAAAAAAAATGAAAAACATGATATTTCTATATTTTTCTTGTTGTTATTCTAAATTTTGCATTGTTTTCATAGCTGGACTTGTTGTTTTTGTGGTCGTTATGGTAATAATATAACAAAAACAAACCCTTTGTACATTTTTTTTATCAACTCTGGTAGAAAAATTTAAAAGTTTCCATTGTTTTGGCATCACTAAAAAAATATGTTAGATCATTTCTGTCATTGCCACAAGCCTGCCTGCAAAATTTCAGATCGATTGGGTCACGGGAAAGTGGTTAAAATCGATCCAAAATTTTTTCGACAAGCAGACACTACGAGTTAATACAAAGGGAGTAAAAATTCACCAACATCTAAAGCAAATAATGCTAAAATACCTAGTTGTTAATAAAAAAAACAATTGGGCAATTCACAATGGGTAATGTATCGTTGTATCTCTTGTATCGTGTATCACTTTACAATAGTGTAAAATTGTTGTTGGTAATTTTCACTGAAAAATCTGATACACGATCCAACTTCATTTGCTATGTTTTGTAAATGTTGTATATTGTATCATAACATATCAGTTCCAAGTGAATGCCAGTTTTTATGAAAAAGAAAAAACAAATACATAGAATATTATCAGCATAAATAATTATAAAATAAAATATGGCAAATAATGCAAATAACGCAAATACATCGATAAGTTTATTTATATAAAAATTAATGTTTATATTTTTAGTATGTATTTTCTCTTTCAGTACCAACCAAAACATTTAAAATTTTTTTTTTTTTCATTATAAATTAAAATGCAAGAGGTACGTAACTAAAACTCCAGGGTATATCTCACGACCAAAAAGCAAACACTGACAAGTGTTTTCTCTTATACAAAATAGCAGAAGCGACGAAGCGATCTTTCCTCGTTGGATCGAAAATTACTAAAGAAAGCGTTTTACAATATGAAAATACAACTGAGTGTTCACAACAAATGATTGTATTGTGTATTTCAATACAACATACAATATACAACACCTGTTGTGAATTGCCCAAATGTAAATTTAGCAAAAAAATTTATGTATTAATTTATTTAAAGAGAAAAACACAAAAATAACGTTTGATGTTGTATTTTTTGTGTGTAATATTTAAATATACATACATACACATATTAAATAATACAAATAATGTACATATATTATATATATGTATGTATGTATATTGATAGTAACTGCATGTTAGAAATAAATCGGTTATTTTATTTACATAAAATTCTGCAGTATTTTGTTGTGGGGAAAATACATTTCTTTTGTATTAACAGAGTGTCACTTCATTTTGCTCAGCGTGACTATGCCACAGTAGATGCCGCCATAATTTTTGTTTGTTCTAATTAGCTTTGCAATAGTTATTTCTATTTTAACATGAATGTTAATATTTTCAACTAGATATCATACAGAACAATGTTAAGAGTATACACGGGTTGGTCTTTTATTTCATACGTTTTTTCATTATTCTTTTACAAATATGAACATAAGTTTGGCATATTACCCACCAATCTCACATCACACTGCAAGTTCGAAAAACTCAATACACTCACATTTTTTTTTTACTAATACACACACATTTTCCGCAGTGGTCACACTAATGGCACCAAATTTTTCGTGCGAATAGTGGCAGACACTAACGATGATTAATGTTACCCTGTTATAAATTTAATGCAAATTTACTGGATCCTGTAAAATTGTAATTAAAGTTTTAACTTGTTAAATCTATTATAATGATTTATTTTTTGAAATGCGCATACAAAAACGTTTGTTAATTATAGAGCATAAATATTATTAACTATTATTAAAATAATACTAATAATAATAAATGTAAACATTTTCCCTCAAACATGTGCCTGTATAATAAACTTAGTAACTCTACTTAAAATAAAATAAGAGAGAGAAGTATACAAATTTTTTCAAGTTTACGCTTCGACAACATTTTAAAAATGAGATTGCAGTCAGATGTTTGAGCATAAAATTTAATGGCGATGGATTCGACTAATTCGAACAATTTTTCGTTGATAATACGTACACAACGATTTTAGAATTTCAGTGTGATGTGAGATTGGGGGGTTAACTTTTTGTTGTCTTTACAAAATAGAGTTACCGAGTTCGTCAATGAGTTTTTTGCTTACAAAACAGTTCTACATAGTTATATAGAATTATTATTCTGCTTTACCTATAAAATATCTGATTGCGATTACATCTAATTTTTAAAAATTGTTTATAATTAATAAAGCATTATTATTCACATAAATACAAAATTTCACTTTTTAAATTTTCCATTCAAATTTAAGAAAATATCAATTATAATAAAAACTGAAAATAAAATTTCCAATTATAAATTAGAAAATATTAATTGAGTTTCAGAAAATCATATCAAAACGTCGGAAATAATAATTTTAAATTTAGAAATATCTTTACATTTAAAAATGTTTACATTTAAAAAAAATATTGCCATTCAGGAGATATTAATAACTTTTCAGTACCGCGATTCAGTAACTTCTTTTAACGATAGTCGAATTGTAAAAAAAAAGAAAATTGCAAAATTATCAGTAAAATTTTGAAACGATATTCGCTATTGTCAGCTGTTGTTGTTATCTAAACGACAACCATTTTTGTGTGTTTTATCCAATCGATAAAAACTTAAATTTTTAGGTGAAATGTCGTCATACATAAATAAAAATCATGAAATAGTGAAAATATTTTGCTTTAATTAAAAAACTTTTTTATATAAATAAAAAAATTAAATATTCAATTCATTATTTCATTTTCAAATAAATAAACAGAAATATTAGTAAAAAAAATAAAGATATTAAACATAAACATAAAATCATCCTGTCAAACACGAAGTAATTTGTTTTTTTCTATTCTTTGTGTTTTTCGCTTATTTTGACAGAGATGCCACTCCTTTACAATTTAAATAAATAGAAAAACAGATTTGTCGATATTAATTTAAATTCAATGAATTTAAGAAAACCTCAAATGATATTTAAGAATTGCTAACATAAAAATTGTTACATAAGTAAACGTAATTTTATGAGAATGTTATTTTTTATATATAAATTTTCACAATTTTTTTTGGATGAAAATTTGAAGTTTTTCAGAAAATAAAGATAACATTAAATTATTTTATTTAAAATGTTTGGGACTTTTCGTTTTTTGCGTTTTTCATCCCTAATTTGATTATTTATTATTATAAATTTATTCTCTATGTTTTCAAAATATGGCAATATTTTAAAAAAAAGTTGAGAGAGCTTTTTTTTTTGGTTATTATTTTGTTACTCCATCCGACCTATATGGCCACAATGAAGAAATATTTGGCCAGTTAAAAGAAACTATACAGCCATCTCCAATTAGCACGATTTAATGCATATAGCCACTCTACACAACCATTACCTTTGCAATGGAGGTTAGTGCGAGCTATTTAATTAGCAAAAACTAAATTAAACGAGAAGTTATGTCATATAACCGGAAACGCATGCATATAGGTATATAACCTAAATGCATGCCGATCAGCAACCACGATGACCAAAAAGCAAACACCGAAATAAATGCGAAAGAATAGAAAAGACGAAAACCAACCCAAAGAATTTGCTGAAATAATTTGGTATTAAGTTTAACAAATTGTTTACTTTTTCATTTACATTTATTATCAACACTCAAACCGAGGTGGAGGGTATCAAAGATTCGGCACAGCCGAATTTAACACTCTTACTTGTTTATAGGGACAATTCGTCTTCCTTTTGACAAAAATTTTCACCACAATTATACTTGTATATATTTCCTTTCTACACAATAGCTTAAATTTTACACAGCACTGATTTTAAGTTTAATGTTTTTATATTTTTTTCTAATTCAATTTTTCTTCGCAGTAATTTTCCGTCTGCACGCTTTTAAAGTTATCTTTTCAGAAAAAAATGGCAGATTTCAATGAAAAAAAAACCAAAAAAACTATCTGTCAACGAGAGTGAGAGATCGTGTGTCAAAGTAATTAACAGGGATGTTATAACTAAGTATGGAAAAAAGGTATTGCCACTAAATGAACTTGGGAATTTTAAATGCTAATATATATTAAATTGAAAAATTAAGTTGCTAATAGACAATATATTTTACCTTTATCCTGATTCAAGGATATTCGAAGGACCATGACCTTGCTTGGATATTCAAAAAAATATCAAGGGATAAAATATTTCTATTTAAGAATTGGGGTTCAATAAATTATGGAGGATAATTTCAAGGCTTTTATGAATCAATATAAAGTAGGTTATCAACAACTTACATGCTCACGTATATGATCTTCAACGAGAAAAGAAAAGCCGGGTGTATGTAAATGATATAATTCAATGGGATTTTTCTTTCCCTTTGTTTTATTGTAAAAAAAGAGTCAACTGCAGCCTCTGCTGGTTGATGATATGAAATAAGTTGATTATAAAAAATGATGTAGGTTTCGCTGGTAGACGAGTTGCGTTGATGATCAGACCAAAAAAATGGTTGCGTGATTTTTTAGGTGTTCAGCGTGCTGATGGTAAAACAGAAGTGCCGGAAATCGTGGGCCGAAAATTGTCGTTGTCGATCTTAACAAAAAAATCAGTAAGAGAGAATTAGATTCCAACAAATAGCTATGTTCAGATGTAATATGATTATAGTGGTTACACTTTCAAAAAAAAAGGGGGAGGACAGATAAATGTCAAACAACAGTTATTATAATACCCATTATTTTCATTATAAAAATCATATGCAAAGCCATTAGTGCAAATAGAAGTGGTAACAACATACAGCAAATATAAGCAGCAAACAAAAGAAAGAACATCTATTGAACAACATGACAACATAGGACAACATATTCATCCGATGGTAAACAGCAAATCAGCATCATCGTCAATAGCACCGGCATCAGCAACAAACAAAAGTTAAGTCCTTTTATTAATAATATAATACGATTAAAATAAACACTTTAAATAAATCTTGTCCAATAAATTTAATTTATTACATTTTGTGGCGACCGGCATAAGCCGCCAACACTTGGGCGTCGGCGTTGATGCTTGCTTGGCGATGATGTGTAGTTTTGACAATTTTCTGATTGAATTAATTTTAACTTAATTTTTGGATTTACGACACGTGGAATATAAATAAAAATTGAAGAACATATTTTAATAGTAATAAAGTGTATTTTATTTAAGAAGATTAAGAATCGGGTTGTTACATTGGCGACGAGGATAATCGGTAATTTACGAAATAAACATTAAAGTGGGAAAGGTAAAGTGTTTTGTTATTGTTGAAATATATGCAAATTTGATGGTTGCAATATGAAGTTGATGTTTTTTTTTTGAACATGAAATATTTAAGTGCATTTGAATTGCGCTTAATTAGCTGCTATAGAGCAGGGACTGTTTATCAGTCGTCATATTATTATCTTGCGAAGCAAGGGGCAGTTTGGCCAGGAAGGAAATTGGAAGTATCTGGTTATTTATAACCAGGCAGGGGCAGTTTGCCATGTAAAATAGTAATCTAGCAAAGGCTAGAGGCAGTTGGCCGTATTATGAATTAGCTAGCCAGTGCTAGAGGCAGTTTGCCATATCAAAATTTAGCTAGCAAATGCTAGAGGCAGTTTGCCATGGGAAATATCTGGTTAAAACCAGGGCCGGATGGCGTACATATAAAAGGGGAAAAATATGGCAAATGCTAATGACAGTTTGGCTTGAATAACATATCTGATTAACGCCAAACATAGAAAAAAAAAAAAGGAATAGAGGAAGTTAATACATATGAAATGAAGAATGAGAACGATAAAGCTTGATTTATGAAGTTCATTAAAATGTTGGGTTGACTTGCTTATTTGTAAATTGTTTTAATTTATTCCAGAATTGATAAAATATGGCTGAAAACTTGAAACCGTTTCTTTGTGCTACAATTGAAAAACCACTTATAAGATCAGAATGGGAAAAATGGCTGAGATCTTTTCAAATATACACTGATGCTGAGGAAATAACCTCGAGCCTAAAGAAGAGGAATAAATTATTACATATTGGAGGACCTCAACTACAAGAAGTAGCCTATTCAATACCTGGTGCAATCGAAGATTTTGATGAGAAAAAGAATAATGACGTTTTTAAAATTTTGGTTGAAAAGTTGAACAACCACTTTACACCGAAACGAAATTCAGTATTTGAAAGACACATATTTCGTAGCATAAATGTCATTGAAGGAGAAACATTCAATCAATTTATTTTAAGATTGCGTCAACAAATGGCTAAATGTATTTTTGGGTCGACAAAATGTGAAATTGAGAATGTTTGCTTAATCGATAAGATAATTGATGAATGGGCTCCTTTAGAGTTAAAACGAAAGCTGCTTGAAAAAGAGTACGATTTGGATGAAATCATACAGCTGTGTCAGGTCGATGAACAGATTAAGAAGCAGTCACAATCTATGCAACCAACCAGTAATTTGGATTCAGTTAATAAAATTAACTTGCATAAAAATTCCCAAGCTAATGTTACAGTGGAGTGTGGTCGCTGTGGACGTAAAGACCATGATGATAAAAGTTTAAACTGCCCAGCTAAGAACCAAAAATGTAATAAATGTAATAGATTTGGACATTTTGCTCGAAAATGTAAGACAAATTTTAAACGTCATTACCCATCGGGTAAGCAATGGGACATAAAACGCAAAAGAACTGATATTCGCAATGTTGATAATTCAAGTAACAGCACAGATAAAATGGAGGACAAATGTTTTAAAATTTCAAGTGATCACGAAATAAATGAAACTATTTTATGTCACATTGCAGGCCGACCTATTTCTATGATCATTGATTCTGGATCTAAATTCAATTTACTAAGCACTGAAGATTGGGTAAAATTACAAGAGAACAAGTCTGCATTATTTAATATTAGATCAAAGTCTAATAATAATTTTCGTGCATATGCATCTGACAAATTGCTAAGGGTACTCTGTGTTTTTGAAGCTCCCATTTATATTAGCCACATGCCTGAAAAGATTGCTACATTTTATGTAATTGAAAATGGAAGACAGTCATTATTGGGAAAGGACACAGCTATAAAACTGAATGTTTTACGCTTGGGACTGAATGTAAATAAAGTTGAAGAGCTGGCACCATTCCCGAAATGGAAAAATATTGTTGTAAAGTTAGCTATTGATACAAACGTTACTCCTGTACAACAACCAGTTCGCCGGATACCAGTTGCTTTAGAGGAAAAGGTTATTTTGAAATTGGAAGACGGTGTTAAGGCTGATGTTATTGAACCCGTAGCTGGTCCAAGCCGTTGGATATCTCCTATTGTTTTGGCTTTTAAGGAAAACGGCGATATCCGGATGTGTATTGATATGCGGAGGGCAAATAGAGCAATTTTAAGGGAAAATTATCCTCTTCCAACGTTTGAATCGTTTATGACGAAACTCAAAGGAGCAAAGTATTTTACCCGCTTAGACTTAAAGAATGCCTATCATCAAATTGAACTTCATGAAGATAGTAGAGAAATCACCACATTCATTACGCCTCGTGGATTATTTAGATATAAACGTCTTTTATTTGGAGTAAACTCAGCACCTGAAATTTTTCATGCTGTCACCATGCCCCAACGCCATGAATTACATTGATGATGTCATAATTTTTGCGCAAACTGAGGAGCAGCATGACATAGTGGTCAAAGAAGTTCTTAAAATTTTTCATGAAAACAACGTGTTGTTAAATAACGACAAATGTATTTGGAAAACAAACAAATTAACATTTCTCGGGCATATTCTCTCTGATGAAGGCATCGAAGCTGACCCAGAAAAAGTGGAGACAATCATGGGTTTTAGAGATCCCAAGAATAAAGAGGAACTTCGTAGTTTCCTGGGTTTAGTAACATATGTGGGTAAGTTTATACCCGATCTGGCAAATCATACAGACCAATTGAGAAGACTTTTGAAAACTGATGTGATATTTAACTGGACTTCGGATATAAAAAATTCTTTTGATTATTTGAAACAATTGTTGGCCAAAATACCAAAACTTTCTTATTTGGATCCAACAAAAAGTACTCGATTAATCGCTGATGCGAGTCCTGTGGCATTGGGTGCTGTACTTCTACAATTCGATGGGAATAATCCTCAGATAATTTCATTTGCCAGTAAGTCACTTTCGGATGTCGAAAAACGCTACTCTCAAACTGAAAAAGAGAGTCTGGCTCTAGTGTGGTCAGTGGAAAAATATTACTATTATTTGGCTGGCCTTGAATTTGAATTGGGTACTGACCACAAACCATTAGAAGCTATTTTTAAGCCAACCTCAAAGCCTCCAGCCCGCATTGAACGATGGTTACTTCGTCTTCAAGCATTTAAATTTAAAGTTGTTTACAAAGCTGGGAAGGAAAATATAGCAGACTCATTATCAAGATTATGTCGTGTAAATAATCCTAGTTCGTTTGACTGGAAAGGTGACCAGAATATTTTACATGTGGTATCGATGAGCACTCCTTCTGCGTTATCAATTACGGAAATTTCTGATAAAAGCTGTATGGATGAAGACATTGTAGATGCAGTAATGTGCCTTAATAAAAATTCATGGACTGATGCCACAACAAACTGTTTCTTCCCTTTTCGATATGAATTATCATATCTTGGCAACATTTTATTAAGAGGCAGTAAAATTGTCATTCCCACCGCTTTGCGAAGTAAGGTCTTAGAACTATCTCATTAAGGACATCCAGGTGAGTCTGTAATGAAACGTAGGTTAAGATCAAAAGTGTGGTGGCCTCTCATCGATAGAGAAGCTGAGAAGTATGTAAAATCATGCAAGGATTGCCTTTTGGTATCACAACCAACTCCTCCACCTCCAATGGATAGACATCCGTTTCCAGAAGGGCCGTGGCTTACATTAGCAAGTGACTTATTGGGTCCTTTGCCAAATGGACAATATATTTTGGTCTTTATAGATTATTTTTCACGTTATATGGAATTTAAGCTTATTCGAACTATCTCATCACAAATCATAATTAATTCGATGAGGGAAATATTTTGTAGACTCGGTTATCCGAAATGTATAAGAACTGATAATGGACGGCAATATATAAGCTCGGAATTCGATCAATATTGCAAGGAAAATGGTATTCAGCAGATATTAACCCCAGCTTATTGGCCTCAAGCTAATGGTGAGGTGGAAAACATAAACAAATCTATTGTTAAACGATTGAAGATAGCTCATATGAATGGCCTCAACCTGTTGGAAGAACTGCAAAAATTTGTCCATATGTATAACGTGACACCTCATAGCATAACTGGTGAGGCCCCAACTAAGCTCATGTTTAATCGGATAATAAGAGATAAAATACCAAGTATTGATGATTTAAAGGATATCCCAGTTGAGTCTGCCGAAAAAGATCAAGACTGCTTACTTAAGCACAAAGGAAAAATGCGATCCGACAAAAGGAGAGGGGCGATGGAGTCTAATATAGATGTGGGGGATAAAGTCGTTTTGAAGAGCGTAGTTTTTGCACATAAGTTGACACCTAATTTCGATACAACTGAGTATGAAGTAACAGCTAGAAATGGGAACATAGTTGAGATAAAGAACAATGGGAAAGTCATTCGTAGAAATGTAAGCCACTTGAAGAAAGTTCCATCCGTTTCCGAAAACAAGCAATCTTCTTCAGACTTAAATGTTTGCCGCATTCATCTACCAACACATTGGTTTCATCCGACCCAACATCAACAGCACAGGAAAGCAATGGAAGTTCCGGCTCCCAGACCTTGAAGCTTCATCTGAAAAACATTGGAGGGATGTGGCGACCGGCATAAGCCGCCAACACTTGGGCGTCGGCGTTGATGCTTGCTTGGCGATGATGTGTAGTTTTGACAATTTTCTGATTGAATTAATTTTAACTTAATTTTTGGATTTACGACACGTGGAATATAAATAAAAATTGAAGAACATATTTTAATAGTAATAAAGTGTATTTTATTTAAGAAGATTAAGAATCGGGTTGTTACACATTTTATTGTGAAATTTTGAATATTAAATTTTTCTTTGATTCAATTTTTACAACTGCTTGAAGTAACGCGAAATTTTTTCATTATACTGAGAAATCTTTTTCTACAATTACAAAAAAAAAAAACAATGTGTACACCTAGAAATTAAGTTTTAAAATTATGCAATGGGAAAATATTGTGAATAGGATAGAACCATTACAAACTAAATTCGAGCAATCGTATAAATGTGTAAACCAAAATAGGTCAATAAAACCCGAAACACTACAAAAACATGTTCAAATTTTAACCTTCAATGGTATTAGGGCAATATTACACAAGCAATACGACAAGTACTCCACAATTCATAAGGAAGAAGCCAATAGAATCTTTCACACATTAAGGGACAAATTGATAAGGACCTTTCACAAACATAATATTAATATTAAGGTACCCCCAACATTAACTTGTGAAATAAATAAGGAGATCACCGAGACAGACGAAAGTGATACGGAAGATCTACAGACAGAAACGGACGAGGAAATAAAAACAATCATCATGCCACGAACAGAGGATGATGTTATACACTAGATGTTAGATGTTAACTACAGAGTTTCCTTGACGCTTTAACATTGATAGATAGAATAAGGGAATCACATGAAGTGGTTGCAATAGACGTGATCAAAACTAAATTAAGGGGACATGCAAGAAATGTAATTACAACTGAGAATACAATACCGGATATTAAGACTAAATTACAATCATCAGTACGAGGAGAATTATGGTAACTACTATGTTCAAAACTAATGAACATAAAACAGCAGTCAAAATCGGCTACAACATACGCAGAAGAGATCCAGGAAATTACAAGGAAACTAAGTGGAGCGTATATACGGGAAGGCTATCCGAAGGATATTGCGGAAAGATTGATAAGGCCAAGGCCATTTCTCGAAACGCAGCAAGTGATGATGTAAAAATCATCATTAAGACTGGAAACTTCATGTCACTGAATGAGGTAGTTTCTAAATTCATAGAAGCTAGCACGGAAGCATTCACCTCAAACTCTTCAGTTTTCTACTTTAAGCGTCGTGGTTCTGTTACTCAGAACTACAACAACGGTAGATTAAATAATCGTGGACGTGACCAGGATTGGCGTCGGAATAACTATTCTGGGAATTACAATAACCGTAACAATGTACAACGCGGGGGTCGCAACAGCAATTATAGGAATCAGGCAAACCGACAACGGAATAGAGGTCGGGTAAGATTAACACAGAAGGTCTCGGAAAACGAGACTTCCCCCAAAATTTGGGGAACCATCACCAAAATTAGGTTAGGTTAGATAGACATAAAACAAATATTAGGACAATGGGGAAAATATTTCATATGAATCTCAACTTAAGCAGCTTTATTGAAATTCATATTTCAAAACATAATAATTTAAGTACGTTCCTAGTGTACACCGGAGCAGACGTCTCCCTAATTAAGACAGGTGCTCTTAACTCATCCAAATTTAACACGAGAAACACTATACAAATATCTGGAATCGGAGAGGGAATTATTAAATCTTTAGGGAGTATTAGAATTGATCTGAAAGTAAAAACTTTCTGATACCTCAGAAATTTTATGTAATTTCAGATACGTTCCCAATACCCTTTCATGGTATATTGGGATTGGACTTTTTAAAGACATACAATGCTGTTATTAAGTATAGACAAGAGGCAAACTCAAACTTGCTATCATTAAGACCTTGCAATATAAATTACCCCATAAATATTCCACTACTTGAAAGTATAGGTGATGATACAATAACACTACCGGCTCGGGCGGAAGTTTTTAGAGCTATTAAAATTGACAACGAAATTTCTGATTTGGTAGTTCCAAGTCAAACAATAGAGGATGGAGTATTTGTAGCTGGTTGCATACTATCAAAAAATTTTCCATACGTAAGAATTGTCAACACAAATGCTGAAAATAAATTTTTGAATAGAATATCAATAAACTATGAAAAACTGTCTGACTATGAAATTCTTAATACGTCTAGCGTTGATAACAAAAGAAACGAAACATTTTTGGAAATGCTGACTAACAAATTTCCTGAAATTGTTAAATCTGAATTAGGTCAATTGTGTACAAAATATATTGATATTTTCGCTTTAGAAAGTGATAACATAACTACAAATAATTCGTACGCCACACTCACAAAAGGATGAAATAACAAGACAAGGTGAAAAACTAAGGCGGGACGGAACCATCGGCTGTAGCAAATCACTAATAATGTAAAAATTGTTGTTATGTGGAAGTTGTTGTTAGGGGTAATCCGAAGCAGGGCACGCTATGACCTCCGGCCTTATTGCTCGTCGAAATTGGGGGGGGGGGGGGTTCTTTGCTCCAATATACCCAGGACCACCATACTACTTATAAATATTTAAAGAGCGTGCAATTGGTAACGAAGAGGAAATCGATAGGTAATAGAAGGATTGAGGAAAAGTAAGTAAGGAAAAAAAAATTACCAACACAAAAATAAGTTTGAATAACGATACAAGGTGTTACTGTTATCGTATATAGCCCTCCCAGCCATGATCAAAATAAAACACTACGTTCCAAAACAAATATTTAAATAATGATCCCAATTTCGAGTTCTACAACCGCTTGGTTTACCTTAGCTTAAAATCAAACAGAATATTTTATTGTTTAGCCCGAACTCATAGTGATTTTATTGAAACATTAACAAATTCATTTAATTGTGTTACTAAAGTTTAATTCAAGTTTTAACACTATTCTCAAAATCTATCTTAGCTGGACATATGCAGATAAGTGTCATTTAGTATATTAATAAATTTTGAAACAAACCAAAGTTAGGTAGGTGAGTAAAAGTAAGGGAAAAGTATATGTTTAAGTCTAAATGATTTATGATATATGTTTAAATAATAATGAACGAAATTAAAGATAGAAAAAAATAATATTAAAATAAAAATTTTACTGGTTGTGTCTCAAGGTTTTGCAATTATGCTTATAATTTTAATGTTTTTATTTCCTTTGTATTGATCATATTTCAAAATTATAACAAAAAGAGATCAAACTGGAGTTAAAATATTTATAACAATCTCATGCATAATATATAGCATGGTAGAAATAGTTCAAATAAAAGCTTTATTAAAAAGAACTTTATCTGGTCACCCAAAAACAAATATTCGTACTTTATAAATTAAATAAGTTAGAATATCCATCCATGAGAACAGATGAAAAAGAACGAATAAAAAAAAATGTATATAATTGTTACGCGAGAGAACAGCACCAAAAAAAAAAAAATATATAAAATAATAAATGAGATTATAATACACTTACATTAACGGGTATTTACGTTGCTCCCTCGTCGAAAGATCTTTCGATGCAGGTATTTCTTTTTGGGCTGTTGAAGAATATTTTATTTTGCAGGTTCCCTTAATTAAGAAATGTTGCTAGTGAATGTTTAGCAACATAGTCGTAACGTATAACCAATTAATTTCTGAAACATTGACTTAAGAGAATGTACTTGGTGCTTTCAATTGTTTTAAATAGTTTATAGACTCCTTTTTTTTTCCTCTCTCATTATAATGTATTATTAAATGCAATTTCTACAGCGAATTGTTAACCAATACATAGCTCATACATGCCTCACACAAGATCGCTGTTAGTTTAATTCATAGCAAAAGGACAGTTATTGTCATAAGCGAACGTTCATTGATCAATATATATGAAACAATGTATGTTGTATGAACTTTGCTTTGGTTACAAAAACTCTAAATAAAAAAAAAAATTTAAATCACGATTCCGCAAATTGAAATGAAAATAGTTATAAGCACGAAAAAGTAAAAATTTAGGAGTCACTAATTGTTAAGTGCTTTGGGTTTTTGATATTCTGTTCTCTGTTTTTTTTTTTTGCAAATACATTCTTTTCACACCTTACTGACACTAGTGTTTGTTATTATTCTTTTCTGGGTTATTTTCAAAAAGATTCTTTTTTTTTTTTTTGGTTTTTTTTTTCCCCTTAAGACAATGTTTTCTTCCCTCTAGCTTATATTAATGGTCTTGGGTGAACTGCTGCCGTACGACTTTTAACACTTGCGATAAACTTCCAAAATAACACAAGCGACTGTTTTTTTTTTCTTTTTTTAGTTTTTACTGTTCTTCTAGGCTCGTTTATGATGTATTATAACCTTAGCTATTTTTTCTTTGTTGTTACTGGACACAAGGTGCCAAATCTATACAAATTAAAAGTTGTATGAGAAAAAAAATTTGTTCTAAATAAATTGTTATTTTTATTTAATGTTACCATTAGAGATGGCACCAGAGGGATGAATGTGGAAACAGCTGGGGAGTAGTTAAATGTCCAAAGCAAAGTGATCTCTGTTCCACAATCTATAAATTGAGCATTTGTCTATTGATTTGAATGAAACCTCGGATTTAGTCTGTTAACCATACCTGGTAGTTCTTCTGTAAAATCAAATGTTGGTTGGTGCTGAAGTTACCAAAATGTACCCTGACAAAAAGGCATTCCACAGCAGTGGAATAAATAATCTGGCCAATGCTGTTATGGATAACAGAAAGAAATGCAAGGTTCTTTTGTTAGCAGAATGAAACCACCTTATTTGTAATGCAGAGGAAAACGTAGAATACTCACATCTAATTGTTGGCAAAAATGTTAATACGAATTTTGGTGTAAATTTCGTCCCAAATTACTATGGGTTATTGATTTAAATATAATATATGAATTATTACACAAACTTGAAGGCAAATATAGTTTTTGCTTCCCTTTTTTTATATAAATTTATTTAGCAAATATATTAGATTTATGAAAACTTATGTTTTTTTTTACACTGGCTTACTAGCTCTTTCACCGTAGGTTGTACGAATTACAAATGGCAGAGATTTTTGTCTTCCGTTGAGCTTCGTCAGTCCATACAAATTTTCGCTTTCCTTTTAGCAAATCAGTCATCGGGGTCGTAATAGAAGCATAGTTACGGATAAATTTCCGGTACCAACCTGTCATTCCTAAAAATCTACGGATTTGTTTAACAGATCGCGGAACTGGAAAGTCAGTAACAGCGGACACTTTTTCTGGATCTGTTTGAATGACCCCATTTCCCACCAAATGGCCTAAATATTTAACTTCTTGGACGCAAAATTTACTCTTTTCTATATTAATTGTCAATCCTGAATCACGTAGTTTCTGTGCGACAATCCTTAGAACCTCCAGATGTTTTTCAAAAGAGTCCGATACGATGAGAAGATCATCAAGATAAACAAAAACCTCCATCCTGACAGCCAGTGGTACTACTTTGTCCATAAGGCGAGACATAGTCTGCGGAGCATTGCATAGCCCGAATGGCATTACGTTGTAATGATACAACGGTCTCCCAGGAACGGTAAATGCCGTTTTCTCTTTTGATCCATCATCCAACGGGATCTGCCAAAACGCATCCTTGAGGTCTAAGCTTGTTATAAATTCGGCTTTTGGAAGCCTGCTTAAAATACCATCGATTTGAGGTAAAGGATAGGCATCACCAATTGTTACCGAATTTAATTTCCTACTGTCCAAACAAAGTCTGTTTTTACCAGGCTTTCTGCGAAGCACTACAGGAGAAGACCACGCGCTATTTGATTCCTCTATAACACCAATGGCTATCATTCTATCTAATTCATCGTAAATCAGTTTTTCCACTGCAGGAGAAACAGAAAAATGTCGCTGCTTAATAGGTTTAGCATCACCAGTATCGATAATATGATACAAAACACTGGTTTTACCAAGACCCAATTTAGAAAATGAAGGAAAACTCATGATAACTTGATCTAACCGTTGCCTTTGGCTTCCAGATAAAGCTATTTGATTGGATAACTCCTGAATCGCTAATGAGGTATTTAAATTTTTAAATTGGGTCAAACCCGAAGGTAGTAACTCAAAAATGTCCCAAAAATCAATTCCAAGGAATAAATCTCATTCAAGGCTAGGAATTATGAAAATGGTGATTGGTTTTTCAACACCTTTAAAAACAATACTGGTTTTAATAAAACCAACTATTTTTTGACTTCTGCCATCAGCAGTTTTCACAATCGAATTTACTTTCTTAAACGAAGAACCTGATTTTAAATATTTTTCAGCTGCTGTAGAGCCTATGCAACTGATTGAAGCACCAGTATCCATTAAACCTAAAATCTTCTCTCCAAAGAGAATCACCTCAGCATATGGCCTAACATCACCAGGTTTATCCAAAATTGAGCAAACTAATTTCTTCTTTAAGATTTTTGCTTCTGACCAAAAAGAACGCATACGTTTTGCTGAGCGTGTGGGTTTCCTAGTGTCGCTAAAAATCCGATCACGAGTCTCATTATATTCTCTTAATCGTACGTGAAATGGTTTAAAAATTCTGGCAAAACCGATTTTAGTATTTGAGTCATTTCCGGTGTTAGCTATGTCGTCCCCATTATTAAAATTCTCATTGCCGGTAGTACAGTTTTTTGATGGTCTTTTTAAAATATTTATTCTATATTCATCTCTGTCTGTCTTGTTTGTTTGTGTGCACCCCATTGTGCACTCACTTTCACGTTTTTTGAACCACACTTTTTGCAGTTGGGCTTATAGGTGTCAGGTATACCACAACCGTAACAGAAAATAGTACGTTCTGATAAACAGTCTTGATACCTATGTCCAGACTTCCTGCAATTCCAACACGTAAAACTAAGGGCAGAAATTTCCTCCTCGTCTACTTCAGGTAAAGCAACTATATCTCTATCACAATCCTGTTCAACTTCAGCTATTCTTCTAGCCACTAACGATGGTCTACTTATCTGAGATCCATGTTTTCGGCGAATATCCTGTATAAAGAACTCGCGTCTTCTGCATAAATCACGTAAATCTTCTACAGAGTTAATATGGATATTAAGTAGCTCATGCTGGATTTAGGGTAACAAATTACGTCGCAATATTTCAACTAAGGTCCTTTCCTGAATCGATTCTATAAGTCGAACAGTCAATGAAACAATCGATTCATAAAAACTATCAAATGATTCATTTGGTTTTTGTCTCCTATCTCTAATTAACTCACGCAAGTCAATGTCTGATCTTGAGTCCTTGTATTGCTTCCTTAGAGCTATACACAACTCTGGCCAGGTTACAGTTGGCACTGACCTATGGTACCTCCAAAACCAATCATTCGCTTTACCATCAAACAGTGTACCAGCGTTGTTACAGAGCAACTCATAATCACCACGTAGAGTTTGGACTGTTTGTGCCTCTACTCTATAAATAAAATTTTCAACGGACAAACTATTCGGATCTCCAGTAAACTTTATTTTCCAATTTAAAATTATTTGGGACACCCTATCCGGACGGACATTTAGATTTGACGAAGATGTGGCATTGGTGGCGGACGTGTTATGTACGGAATTGAACTCATTGCGAATTTGAGAACCTGAATTAGCATTTGATACATCAGGGTTGAGTCCTAAAAAATACCTAAAGGTACGATTTTCAACAGCAGGAAGAGTTTGCATTTGTTGTGGTGGAGTTCTTAAAATTTGGGGTTGGTTTATGGGTTGTGACTGATTTTGTTGCGGCTCTGCTGCCCGTATAGAAGAAGAATTAAGATTTAATCTTAAAAGACTGGTTTGAATACTTGTCTCTACTAGCGTTGCAAGTTGACTACTCAAGGCTGAAAACAATTGAACCTGTTGAGCAGAAACTATTTCATCAAGCGACTCCGAAGATAAAACAGGTGGTGTAGTGATTGAATGTTGAACAGCTGATGCAGCAGCTATGCTGCCGCTGGAAACATTCAAAGGTGTGTTGATTTGTTCAGCAGCTTGTGGGACTGTCTTACTAGTTGTAGCCCGAGTGGTTCTATGAGAGCTATCATTTACTATTCTAGCATTGCAGACTGGACAGTAAGGTCTAAATTTAAGGCTGTTCGTTAGACATTCTCTATGGAAAGAGTGACCACAAACAGTTCTCTGTGATTCTTTCATCAAGCGACTCCGAAGATAAAACAGGTGGTGTAGTGATTGAATGTTGAACAGCTGATGCAGCAGCTATGCTGCCGCTGGAAACATTCAAAGGTGTGTTGATTTGTTCAGCAGCTTGTGGGACTGTCTTACTAGTTGTAGCCCGAGTGGTTCTATGAGAGCTATCATTTACTATTCTAGCATTGCAGACTGGACAGTAAGGTCTAAATTTAAGGCTGTTCGTTAGACATTCTCTATGGAAAGAGTGACCACAAACAGTTCTTTGAAGTAATGTTTTAGAACGGATAATAGTATTGCAAGCATCACACTCTGGGTATTTTTCTGCTGGCGCAGGAGTTTTAACGGTGCCTTCACCCTTATCCATATTAAAAAAAATATAAAGACCGATTTACTGTTTCAAAAACCAAGAAAATGTACTTCAAATAACCGAAAAAGAAATAAATTATGACTAAGACAATAAAAAATAGAAAATATTACCATTTATAAAAATATATCAATTCAAAAAAAAATAAAAATAAAATTCCTATGAAAGAAATAGTTGCAAGCTGCAATTTTTCGAGCATAAATATCAGTGGCAGATATAAAACTATGTATCTATTATTGTACGTTCATTATTTTCAATCATTATTTTATTATTTAATGTTCATATGGAAAAAAAATTAGAAAGTTATAAAAAAATCGAAACAAGGATTCTTGCTTTAAATTTTAGTAAATTTTATATGATGTTTAAAGCTTTAAGATACCAAAAATGAGAATCTTAGAAATCTTTAAAATTGAAGAGATTCAAATTTGTATACAAAAAGAAAGAAAAAAAATCGACTATTCAACAATAACCAATAATATTTTAATATGAGTACACATACATATATGAAATTTGACTTGATCACAAAAAAAAATATTTTTCCTTAAACAAAGTTATAGGAATTCCATTCTGCTTGATTTGTTTAACTTAAGGTAAAAGCTGGTTGTAGATAAAAACTAAAGCAAAATAACTTAATTCGTATTGGTAGAAAAATAGATTTTAAGAAGAGAAAATATTTAGTTTTACTACATAGGATTAAACCTACAATTAGTTTAATAACTCCATATGTAGTAACGTAGGGTAAACTCATAAACATATCTTACACTGTGGCTAGATTTAGCATATTCATCCAAAAACTAAATTCCAGTCAGTAATAAAAATATTATTAGATAAGTCCACTTGATGTAGAAATGAAAATACATATCATTCAATTCAGGTTGGAAATGAGACGTTATATAACTGAGATCATAACCAAGATCCACAAAATTATCAGATATTCATAAAAAAAAGATAAAAGAAAAGTTAACAAAAAGAGTATAGAAATATTGAATAGGAACCGATCAAACAAGTTTATATATTTAACGAAAGATGTAAGTTTGTAAAAATTTTAATTAATCGGGCCCCACGTTGGGCGCCATTTTTATAATGTAGCATATCACTAATAATGTAAAAATTGTTGTTATGTGGAAGTTGTTGTTAGGGGTAATCCGAAGCAGGGCACGCTATGACCTCCGGCCTTATTGCTCGTCGAAATTGGGGGGGGTTCTTTGCTCCAATATATCCAGGACCACCATACTACTTATAAATATTTTGAAGAGCGTGCAATTGGTAACGAAGAGGAAATCGATAGGTAATAGAAGGATTGAGGAAAAGTAAGTAAGGAAAAAAAAAAATACCAACACAAAAATAAGTTTGAATAACGATACAAGGTGTTACTGTTATCGTATATAGCCCTCCCAGCCATGATCAAAATAAAACACTACGTTCCAAAACAAATATTTAAATAATGATCCCAATTTCGAGTTCTACAACCGCTTGGTTTACCTTAGCTTAAAATCAAACAGAATATTTTATTGTTTAGCCCGAACTCATAGTGATTTTATTGAAACATTAACAAATTCATTTAATTGTGTTACTAAAGTTTAATTCAAGTTTTAACACTATTCTCAAAATCTATCTTAGCTGGACATATGCAGATAAGTGTCATTTAGTATATCAATAAATTTTGAAACAAACCAAAGTTAGGTAGGTGAGTAAAAGTAAGGGAAAAGTATATGTTTAAGTCTAAATGATTTATGATATATGTTTAAATAATAATGAACGAAATTAAAGATAGAAAAAAATAATATTAAAATAAAAATTTTACTGGTTGTGTCTCAAGGTTTTGCAATTATGCTTATAATTTTAATGTTTTTATTTCCTTTGTATTGATCATATTTCAAAATTATAACAAAAAGAGATCAAATTGGAGTTAAAATATTTATAACAATCTCATGCATAATTTATAGCATGGTAGAAATAGTTCAAATAAAAGCGTTATTAAAAAGAACTTTATCTGCTCACCTAAAAACAAATATTCATACTTTATAAATTAAATAAGTTAGAATATCCATCGATGAGAACAGATGAAAAAGAACGAATAAAAAAAATTGTATATAATTGTTTTGCGAGAGAACAGCACCACAAAAAAAAATATATAAAATAATAAATGAGATTATAATACACTTACATTAACGGGTATTTACGTTGCTCCCTCGTCGAAAGATCTTTCGATGCAGGTATTTCTTTTTGGGCTGTTGAAGAATATTTTATTTTGCAGGTTCCCTTAATTAAGAAATGTTGCTAGTGAATGTTTAGCAACATAGTCGTAACGTATAACCAATTAATTTCTGAAACATTGACTTAAGAGAATGTACTTGGTGCTTTCAATTGTTTTAAATAGTTTATAGACTCCTTTTTTTTTCCTCTCTCATTATAATGTATTATTAAATGCAATTTCTACAGCGAATTGTTAACCAATACATAGCTCATACATGCCTCACACAAGATCGCTGTTAGTTTAATTCATAGCAAAAGGACAGTTATTGTCATAAGCGAACGTTCATTGATCAATATATATGAAACAATGTATGTTGTATGAACTTTGCTTTGGTTACAAAAACTCTAAATAAAAAAAAATTTAAATCACGATACCGCAAATTGAAATGAAAATAGTTATAAGCAAGAAAAAGTAAAAATTTAGGTATCACTAATTGTTAAGTGCTTTGGGTTTATGATATTCTGTTTTCTGTTTTTTTTTTTTTTTTTTTGCAAATACATTCTTTTCACACCTTACTGACACTAGTGTTTGTTATTATTCTTTTCTGGGTTATTTTCAAAAAGATTCTTTTTTTTTTTTTTGGTTTTTTTCCCCTTAAGACAATGTTTTCTTCCCTGTAGCTTATATTAATGCATTTTTCGTAAAAAAAAAATTGGTTTCGGAGTACTGACTCGATGTACGGATCTATTTTAAGCCTTGGGTGAACTGCTGCCGTACGACTTTTAACACTTGCGATAAACTTCCAAAATAACACAAGCGACTGTTTTTTTTTTTCTTTTTTTAGTTTTTACTGTTCTTCTAGGCTCGTTTATGATGTATTATAACCTTAGCTATTTTTTCTTTGTTGTTACTGGACACAAGGTGCCAAATCTATACAAATTAAAAGTTGTATGAGAAAAAAAATTTGTTATAAATAAATTGTTATTTTTATTTAATGTTACCATTAGAGATGGCACCAGAGGGATGAATGTGGAAACAGTTGGGGAGTAGTTAAATGTCCAAAGCAAAGTGATCTCTGTTCTACAATCTATAAATTGAGCATTTGTCTATTGATTTGAATGAAACCTCGGATTTAGTCTGTTTACCATACCTGGTAGTTCTTCTGTAAAATCAAATGTTGGTTGGTGCTGAAGTTACCAAAATGTACCCTGACAAAAAGGCATTCCACAGCAGTGGAATAAATAATCTGGCCAATGCTGTTATGGATAACAGAAAGAAATGCAAGGTTCTTTTGTTAGCAGAATGAAACCACCTTATTTGTAATGCAGAGGAAAACGTAGAATACTCACATTTAATTGTTGGCAAAAATGTTAAAACGAATTTTGGTGTAAATTTCGTCCCAAATTACTACGGGTTATTGATTTAAATATAATATATGAATTATTACACAAACTTGAAGACAAATATAGTTTTTGCTTCCCTTTTTTTATATAACTTTATTTAGAAAATATATTAGATTTATGAAAACTTATGTTTTTTTTTTTTTTACACTGGCTTACTAGCTCTTTCACCGTAGGTTGTACGAATTACAAATAGCAGAGATTTTTGTCTTTTCGTTGCATGTAAGCTCGTATTCTTAAGCATGATTTAGCATATTTGATCAAATAACATTGTATTTCCAGAATTATAGTAAAGTATAAAGGGGAGAAAATAAAAAAAAAAACGTAAGCGTCAAGAGCACACTACGTAAACAAGGTATTAATAAGTTCAGAGATGGCGTTGTATTCACCAAGCCATTTATTAGTCAGTATATTTGAAAACATTTTGATAAGAAAAATTTTCGAAAGTTAATGCAAGCGCAATTACACGGCATCCAATTATAATAGTCCTATTATGGTCGTACCTAAGAAAGCATTGCCAAATAATCCTGACAAACGATGGCGTTTAGTGGTCGATTACCGACAAATAAATGAAAAATTAATAGCAGACAAATTTCCATTGCCCAGAATTGAGGACATTTTGGACCAATTGGGAAGAGCGAAATTTTTCTGCTGTTTAGATTTAACCTCTGGTTTCCATCAAATAGGACTAAATGAAAAATCAGGGAACATTACTTCATTCTCTACAGAGAATGGTTCATATCGTTTCACTCGTTTGCCATATGGTTTAAAAGTAGCCCCAAATTCTTTTCTGAGAATGATGAAAATGACATTTACAGGTTTAGCACCTTCAAAAACTTTTATATATATGGACGATGTTATTGTCATAGGATGTTCAATAAAGCACATGCTCAAGAACTTAGAAATTGTTTTTCAAAGATGCCGGGATTGTAACCTAAAATTGCATCCCGATAAAAGCACGTTTTTCAAATATGAGGTTACATATTTGGGTCATAGATGTACTGACAAGGGTATTTTGTCAGACAGTAGCAAATACGATTCAATTAGAAATTACCCAAGACCAACATATGGCGATGAGGTTCGTAGATTCGTAGCCTTCTGTAATTATAACAGACGCTTTTTATCACATTTTGCATTTTATTCTGTCCATTTAACAAGGCTAACTAGGAAAAAGGAACCATTCATATGGTCTGCTGCGAGGGAGCTTTTCAACGCCTCAAGAAAGCACTATTATCTCCACAAATTCTCCAATATCCAGACTTTGATAAAACATTGTACATAACTACGGACGCAAGTAAATTCGCTTGTGGTGCAATATTATCACAAGAGAGAGATGGAATGCAGTTGCCTATAGCATATGCGTCAAGCGCATTTACAAGCGGTGAATCGAACAAAGCCCCAATAGAACAGGAATTGATAGCATTCCAATGGGCGATTAGTTATTTTCGACCCTATGTATATGGAAAGAAATTTATAGTGCGAAGCGACCATAAACCACTGACATACCTATATTCTTTAAAAAATCCCTTCAGCAGACTAACGAGAATTCGTCTGGAACTGGAGGAGTATGACTTCGTAATAGAGCACATAAGAGGTAAAGACAATTCAGGAGCGAACGCGCTATCTCGAATTGCCTTCAATGATATCAAATCAATCCTTCAATCAACAATGTTTTCATGGTAACTACTCGTGCACAATCACGAAACAAAACTTAGCAGAAAATTAGGAAGGATACTAAAGTAATGAATGAAAGGCCTAAGGTTTTCGAGACAATTGGCTTCGATTGCATTAAAAAGTGGGTCAAATGTAAGGTGAATATTGACAGAAGCACTTCATTTTAAATGAGGAAAAAAGTGCTAGCACACAAAGTTAATATACAGAACACTTCTGGTAATGGAAATATCGATTAAGATCAATTTTTTCCAATTCTCGAAAGAGAAGCTATAAGTAGAAATTTAAATTAAATACAAATAAATTTGAATGATAATTTTTTTAACTTCGTATCAATCGAAAAATTCAAACAAAAAGCAAATCAATACATAGACAGATTACAAATAGCGCTAACACCCAAAATATGCATAGTAACTAATAGAAACGAACAGGAACATTTGTTAGGAAAATTCCACGACAACCCCCTTTTCGAAGGACACCCTGGGACAACAAGGCTGCTTAAAAAGCTCAGACAATTTTGTTATTGAAAAAATATCACTAAAGATGTGAGACACGATGTAAAAAAATGTGTTCAGTGTCATGCCAATAAGACACAAAACACATAAGACCAGATATGATTATCACCCCAACACCACAGACACCATTTCAAACTGTATTAATAGATTCGGTAGGACCACTTCCTATATCGGCAAATGGTAATCAATACATCTTTAGTAAAGGGTCCGCCAAATAACTTCTTTTTTTTGAAAATGCTATAAAAAAAAACTACTGAAAATTATGTCAAATTTCTTTTTTTATTTGAAAGTACAATCCTTCCGGTTAATAATGGAAACTAATTTCATTCAAATGGCTGCCTTGGCTGGCCATGCAGTAGCCTACACGATGGGTCCAATTTTTAAGCACATTATCGATTGTGTGCAGCTGTATTTCACCAATGACTTCACGAATATTGTCCTTTAAAGCGTCAATTGTCTCTGGCTTGTTGGCGTAACACTTATCTTTGAGGGCACCCCACAAATAATAGTCCAACGGTGTCAAATCGCAGCTCCGAGGTGGCCAAACGACATCAGCTCTGCGGCTGATAATGCGATCTTCAAAAACAGGGCGCAAAACATCGAGTGTAGCTTCGGCTGTGTGGCACGTAGCGCCGATCCTGTTGAAACCAAATGTTGCCAATATCATCCTCTTCAATTTTTGTGAACAAAAATTCGTTCAAAATGACCCGATAACGATCGCCATTGACTGTAACGGCCACTCCTTGCTCATTTTCCAAGAAAAATGGCCCAATTATGCCTATGGACCAAAATCAGCACCAAACAGTGACTCGTTTTTGGTGTATCGGCTTTTCAATGTATGCGTGCTGGTTTTCTGTGCCCCAAATGTGACAATTTTGCTTGTTTACATACCCTCCAAGATCAAAAGGAGCTTCATCTGAAAAGATGATTTTTTTTTGGCAAAATCGGCATTTTCTGTAAGTCGATCGCAGGCCCACTTAGCGAAGCGAAAACGCATTGGATGGTCAGTTGGTTTCAACTTCTGAACCTATTGGACTTTGTATAGCGTCATACCAAGGTCTTTATGCAAAATTCGTCTCAATGATGCCTCCGAAATGTTCAATTCTTGAGAACGACGGTGAATTGATGTTGATGGCGCTTCACGCACACTTTCTGCCACAGCAGCAACATTCTCGGGTGTACGCACTGTTTTTGGCTTTTCACGCTTTGGTTTATCGATGAGGATGCCAGTTTCTTTAACTTTTTTCACAAGATAACGAACATACGGAGCTGACGGTGCTTCTCTTCTTCCAAAATCCGTACGCAATTTTCTCACACATTCTGCAACATTACCATGATTTTCAAAGTAATGTCGCAATATTTCCCAGCTTTGTTCAACCATATTCGTTCAGCGGAAGAATAAAACTAATTATCTCTCAAATCAGACATAAGCTAGGTGTTACCATTCACGAAATAAGCACTAGTTGAAAAAAAAAACGTTAGATGGCGGACCCTTAATAATATGCAACCTCACCAAATATCTCATAGCAATACCAGTAACTAACAAAAACGCCAAAACAATAGCAAAGACATTGATGGAACATTTTATATTAATTTATGGACCTATGAATACAATGCTAAGTGATATGGATACTGAATACAACAATCAAATTCTTTCTGAACTTTTGAAAATAGAACATTTAACATCAGCCCCTTACCACCATCAAACCGTAGGAACAGTGCAAAGATCACATCGCACATTTAATGAGTACATACGTTCATACATTCACGCATTCAGAAACGATTGGGATGAATGGATAAAATATTTTACGTATACTTTTAACACAACACCCTCAACAGTGCATGGATATTGCATGGTTAGCCCACTAACACCATCAGATAAAATAGATACTGTATATAATTTTGATGACTATACGAAAGAGGTAAAATTCCGTCTACAAACAGCATTAAGTAGAGCACAACATTTAATTAACAAAACAAATCAATATCAGAAAAATTTCTATGATAAAGACAGCAACAATACTGACATTTCATTAGGTCAAGATATATTGATTAGAGATCACACAGTAATCGATATTGATAACAAAAATAATGTATAAGGAGAGTAAATTATTCAACATGTCATTTCGCTTTCTTTCAATATAAAATGATTACTATATGAAAATAAGATTGGAACTAATTACAACACTTAACTTTTACAAACAATAAAATTCTTTTTAGTTAAATTAAAACTTGAAATTAAATAAAAATTTACTACTTAAGTTATTGAATTAATTTTTTTTAAAAAACATTGTGTTTAAATGTGAAATTTAAAATATTAAATGATGAAACGAATACCATTAAAGAAAGCTTTTATCGATATCACTTGATCAATGATATCCATAAAACCTTTCTCTTTTGAAGGGGAGGTTTAGTGGAAATTCCAATTAAATGAGTAATACTTAAACTCAATAGTTAATATCAATGACCGACACACAATTCAAATATTTAATACCAACCAACGACACCTTGGAATGTGAACATTTAATACCGAGTTGGATTACATTCTACGTACCGGTGTCTAGTCATTGTGTATTTTCACTCACCCATAAATTTGCTTAGCTTTAAGTCTTAATATAAGTATTATTATTATTACTATAGATAAAAAAGAACAAGTTAAGTAAATAAACAGTTAGTATCATTAAAACAAAACAACGGACTACTTGATAATATTAAAAAAGTTCGGCTAATAAACTCCGACTGTATTTCTGTTGCATTTTATTAAGCGTTTGTGAACCAAATTGAATGAGTTTTTCTATACCATTCTTATCAATGTGGCTCAACACCGCGCCCACTCCCACATGGCTGGCGTCTACTGCCAATAACAGGGGTAGGCTGGGATCATAATGCGTCAATATTGTCTCAAATTGCATTCTTTTTATACCCTATACCACTATGTGGTTTGGGTATAATGACTTTGTGCTGCTGTTTGTAACTACCAAAAATATTTGACCTAGACACATCTTTTATTATACAGATCGAATCCGAATAACTATCTGATTCGATTTAACGATGTCCGTCCGTCCGTCTGTGTGTCCATGTAAAGCTTATAATCAAACTGCAGGTCGTAAATATGAATATATTTTGATGAAAATTGGTATATAAGCCTTTATCGGACATAGGATGAACGCTATTGAAATTGGTGAAAACCGGTCCATGTTCAGACCTAGTCCCCATAAAAATGCCCCCTATTAAATCGACATAAATTGCCATAAGGTCCAAATTATCGCATAGATCTTAGTCAAATTGGGTTTGTATGTCTTTATTACATCCTTTACTCAGTAGTCCAAAAATGATCCCTATGGGACAACTCTTAGTCATAGCCCCATATAGAGCTGCTTCCCGATCTTCACTTAATTCTATCAAAAAACAAAAATGTTGCACTGATTCTTCTCAAATTTTGTTTGTATATATTTTTGCAAAATACAAGAGACCTTACCAAACATGGTCAGGATCGGTCCATTTTTGGACCTAGTCCCCATATAGATATAGCATCCAATATGAACTTTTTCATATCTGCAGCCAAAAAAATTAATAAAAATCCCACTCAAATTTGGTTTATGCTTACTTTCTATATCCAGTTAGTTGGGCCTGAGAGATAGAGTCTCTAAACGCATGATATAGGGTATCGTATAGTCGGTCTAGACCGACTATAATTTTCTTACTTGTTTTAATCTCGTTAAATGAATTTTCGCAATTCTTATCAAATTTAAATTCAACGTCCTTGTGTAAAAGTTTGTTCAAAGGATATATCAATGTGCTTAGGTTTTTAATAAATCTACCATAGTAATTTATAAGGCCTAAAAATGATCGTACTTCATCTTTTGTTTGAGACCTTTCCATATTTTTTATGGCATCAACTTTAGACTTTACTTTAGATATACCATCGCGATTTATAATGTAGCCGCAATAATCGATTTTAAAAACTCGGATTTTTTTAAATTAATACGCATATTGTGATTATCGAGCCTCCATAGCACCTCATTAACCCTTTTTATATGCGTGTGATCATCAGGAGCAGTTATTTTTGTATCATCTAAAAATTCCTTGAAACCAACAATATCACCTAACAACTGCTCAATAAAACGCTGCCAGGGGCACATGATATACCATACATAAGGCGTGTAGATTGAAAAAGCCCTTATGTGTATTTATTGTTAATAGATGTCGGTCTTCAGGGTGTACTTCCAACTGCAGGTAAGCTTTTGAAAAATCAAGTTTTGAAAATTTCATACCGCCAGAAAAGCCCATCAATTGTAGGTAGGGGATGCTCGTCAACCAGTAATGCAAGGTTAAGAGTCACTTTATAGTCCCCACATATCCGTACAGAGCCATCACTTTTTGGAACGACTACGATTGGTGTGGCTCATTCACTTTTATCCACTTTCACCAAAAGCCCTTCTTGTATTTGTCGTTCACTTTCGCGTTCAACCTCTGGTAACAAAGAAAAAGCCACCCGCCTTGCTTTCACGTATTTAGGAACCGCATCTGATTTCAAATACAACCTCGCTTGGAAGCCAGTAATTTTACCCATAGAAGTGGAAAATAGTTTGGGAAAATTTTGTACCAAATTATTAATTGAAACATCACGTACCTGTACGTTATATATTGACTCTCCATAACTCGTTGTTTTATTTAAAATCATTGGCCAATGAAATTTCAATAATCGCAACCACTCACGGCCCAACAAAGGTTTTCTTTCAGACTGTACTATGTAGATTTTTGCCGCTAGCTTGCCCTCTTTTGTAGCAACGTTCACCCAAATGTATCCAAGGCACTTTATGGAAGTACAGCTGTACAGCTCCAAATCAGACGGCTTCACTTTGTATTTCGGAAAATATTTTTTTCGCATCTGAAACACTAATTATTGTTACAGGAGCGCCTGTGTCGATCTCAAAATTTATTGTAGTTCCATCCACTATAAAATTATAGGTTATTTTAGAACGTAAAGCAGATTTGTTTGTCTTATTGTCGAAAATTTGTAAAAGCTCCTCAACAACAATACAATCAGCCAATTCTTCATCTTCTTCAATTTTACCTACACCATTTTTCTCTTCGAAACAAACTTTTCGCAAATGACCTTTGTTTTTACAAAATGACAAATTACATTTTTATATTTGCATTCATTTGCTAAATGGCTGTTCTTTCCACAACGAAAACAAAAATGTTTTTTGTATTCTTTTGTTCTTTCTGTGCTTGTCTTTCTCTTTGACGGTTTTTATCTTTTTGAGTGATTGGAGTGTGTTCATTTCTCTTGTTCTTGTTATATATTTTACTTACGACTTCTGCGCTAGCGTTCATTTGTTGGTGTAACTCAATTCCGCCTTTCTCTGCCGCTTCGTATGCACATGTAGTATTTATTGCTGTCACCAAAGTTAAGTTTTCTTTTTCAAGTAGTCGGCTTTGTATTTTTGATTTTTTAAACCAACAACAAATTGGTTTCTAATTGCAATGTCTATGTATGTACCAAAATTACAATTTATAGGCAGCTTTTATAATGCAGTTAAAAATTCTGCACAACTTTCTTCAACTTTTTGTCTCCTTAAGTGAAATCTGTAGTTTTCCAGGATTTCGTCGGTTTCGGATTAAAGTCTCTGGCTCTTTAGGCATTATTTTGTCGCAAAGAATATTGTATGTTGAAGCTCCCATGTAATGTAGAAGTAAATCACGTTTATTTATTTTTTCAGCACTAAATAGTTTTATAGCGTTTTCGAAACGTTTTACCCATCTTGTCCAAGTTGTAACTTGAGCATCGAAAGAATCGAAATTCAATGTAACAGATGGTGTTACTGACATTTTAACTTTTAGAAGTTAATCCGTATTATGTAACTTAAAACGTGTAAGTTCGTATATCCTCGTCGCCAAAAATGTTGTAACATGTGAAGTAAAAGACGATTATTTGCTAACTGATCATAAAATGGTTTATTTCAATAATTTGACATTTATCGTATGTTTAAAATAATCAGTAAGAGTATCCAAATATAACACTTATTCCCCATTTTTGCCGTTTTTCCTCCCTTACATGCTAGAATTAACAATTAATTCATCACTGACTCAAGCCCACTTATTCGGTGGAGTCTGTATGACAAAATTTACACACAGAAAAATAATTCACCAACTGAATTGTTCTAAAACTTCACAACTAAATTTTTGATTTTATCAACAGAAATTTTATAGAAACTACCCATTGTATTGTAACAAAATATTTACTGTTGAGACAATATAATTGTAATTACAAGCAACGCAAAATTCGGTTACTAACTTCATCGCAATTCGGTTGGCAATATATTTGGTAGCCACCACGAATCTATTTTCTGTGCATGTATATAGATAAATATGTTAAGAAGATACAAAAAGGCACCATTTCACCTTTTATTTTTACTCCCCCGCATCTGGTGTTTCTATCTCTAGAAGATATCAAATGTACACTTCTTCCCCTTTTTAGGCGTTCTCCGATGTTTGTGTCTCTGGTGGAACCTACATATCAAATTTCGTGTTCCTAAATTACTTTGTAAAAAAGATGCAAAAAGGTACCATTTTTACCTTCTTGGCCGTTTTTACCCCCCCCCCCCATTAACACCCGAATTTCCAAAAGTTTTCCTCTCATCTGATGCCATTTAGCCATTTAGCCATTTTTACTCCCCCGAATCTGGTGTTTCTATCTCTAGTGGAATCCATATACCATATTTCATATTCCTAGATTCGTTTGTGTAGAAGATACCAAATGTACACCTCTTCCCCCTTTTTAGGCGTTCTCCGATGTTTGTGTCTCTGGTGGAACCTACATATCAAATTTCATATTCCTAAATTACTTTGTAAAAAAGATGCAGAAAGGTACCATTTTTACCTTTTTGGCGGTTTTTACCCCCCTTAACACCCGAATTTCCAAAAGTTTTCCTCTCATCTGATGTTTCTATCTCTAATGGAATCAACATACTGTATTTGGTATTCCTAGATTCGTTTATTTAGAACATACCAAATGTACACTTTTTGCCTTTTTTGTCCGTTTTTCCTCCCCTAGACGTTAGAATTAGCAATGAATTCATTCTGGACTGATGCCCACATATCCGGTGGAGTCTGTAAACCAAATATATATATATATATATATACATATATATGGTGTAGTGTATCTATCATAACGATATACACTATACCAGAAATGACGTCAAATTATGCATTATTGCAATTTATTATTTATCAGTTATTTTAAACCATTAATTGAAAGTATGTCACATTTATTAACTTGGGCTTAGATTTAATGAAAATATTTCAACATGTAATAAAAATGCAGGAATGTTAACTGGGAAATAAATTTGAACAGACAATTAACTAACATAGAAATAACATTAGTCATACTAGAAAATTATAATAAATTATTTTATATAAATACCACCCAAAATTGTTAATAAATTTAGAATCAATTTAGATTAACAGACATCAACTGGTTTTTTTTTTGATTCCCAATTCTAACCGAGCACCTTGAACAGTGCTTGGAAGAAATAAAATTATTACGACCAGACGCATTATCCTTAAAAAAATTGGAAAACCTAATTATAAAAACAATAATAACACATAATATTTAATAAAATATAATAGTGTTCTATAAACGGATCCTTCATTTATAATACTTGAATATTCAAAGTTTCTAAAAAAAGAATAAAATATTGAATTATTGAAAAACAACTATACAAACAAAATAAAAGACACCTATGTATAATAAATTAAAGTAAAAATTAAGAACTAAAAATTAAAAAACAAAAATTAAAAAACTAAAAAATTTAAAATTTAAAACGTAAAAACTAAACACTTAAATTAAAAATTGAAAACCTAAAAACTAAAAACTTAAATTAAAAAAATTAAAAGCAAATATAAAACAAGTAAGAGTGTTAAATTCGGCTGTGCCGA
This sequence comes from Cordilura impudica, assembly GCA_963682025.1. Taxonomy (NCBI): domain Eukaryota; kingdom Metazoa; phylum Arthropoda; class Insecta; order Diptera; family Scathophagidae; genus Cordilura; species Cordilura impudica. The sequence continues at coordinate 33,282,006 of OY821522.1, read as the reverse complement.
ATCTTTGATACCCTCCACCTCTGTTTGAGTCTTGATAATAAATGTAAATGAAAATGTAAAAAATTTTTTAAACTTAATACCAAATTATTTCAGCAAATTCTTTGGGTTGGTTTTCGTCTTTTCTATTATTTCGGATTTATTTCGATGTTTGCTTTTTGGTCATCGTGGTTGCTGATCGGCATGCATTTAGGTTATATACCTATATGCATGCGTTTCCGGTTATATGACATAACTTCTCGTTTAATTTAGTTTTTGCTAATTAAATAGCTCGCTCTAACCTCCACTGCAAAGGTAATGGTTGTGTAGGGTGGCTATATGCACTAAATCGTGCTAATTGGAGATGGCTGTATAGTTTCTTTTAACTGGCCAAATATTTCTTCATTGCGGCCACATAGGTCGGATGGAGTAACAAAATAATAACCAAAAAAACTCTCAATTTTTTTATTAAAATATTGCCATATTTGGAAAACATAGAGGATAAATTTATAATAATAAATATTCAAATTAGGGATGCCAAACGCAAAAAACCAAATGTCCCAAACATTTTAAATAAAATAATTTGTTCTCTTTATTCTCTGAAAAACTTCAAATTTTCATCCAAAAAAAATTGTGAAAATTTATATATAAAAAATAACATTATCATCAAATTGCGTTTATTTATATAACAGTTGTTATGTTCGCAATTCTTAAATATCATTTGAGGTTTTCTAAAATTGATTGAATTTAAATTAATGTTTTCTGTAGTGTGATTCTGTAAATTTCAACGATCCGACAATCGCAAAATATATCGACAGCTATTGTTGTTTGCACTAAGGATTAAGTGATTCACTAAGTACATACATCTTAACGACAGTCGACAAATCTATTTTTCTATTTAGTTAAATTGTAAACGAGTGGCATCTCTGCCAAAATAAGCGAAAAACACAAAGAAGAATAGAAAAAAACAAATTACTTCGTGTTTGACAGGATGATTTTATGTTTATATTTAATATCTTTATTTTTTTACTAATATTTCTGTGTATTAATTTGAAAATGAAATAATGAATTGAATATGCTATTTAATTTTTTTATTTATATAAAAAAGTTTTTAATTAAAGCAAAATATTTTCACTATTTTATGATTTTTATTTATGTATGACGACATTTCAACCTAAAAATTTAAGTTTTTATTGATTGAATAAACAACACAAAAATGGTTGTCGTTTAGATAACAACAACAGCTGACTTTAACAATAGCGAATATCGTTTAAAAATTTTACTGATAATTTTGCAATTTTCTTTTTTTAATGATTCGACTATCGTTAAAAGAAGTTACTGAATCGCGATACTGAAAAGCTATTAATTTCTCCTGAATGTCAATAATTTTTTTAAATGTAAAAATTTTTTAAATGTAAACATAGGTATTTGGTGTTTTTTTTTGGAATTTCAATTTGTGTTTAACGAATAAAATTTATATATTAAAGATGCAATTGATGTCTTCTAAATTTAAAATTATAATTTCCGACGTTTTGATATGATTTTCTGAAATTCAATTAAATGTAACTTATAATTGGAAATTTTTAATTCCAGTTTTTAGAATTGATATTTTCTTAATTTGAATGGAAAATTTAAAAAGTGCAATTTTGTATTTATGTGAATAATAATGCTTTAGTAATTATAAAAAATTTTTAAAAATTAGATGTAATCGCAATCAAATATTTTGTAGGTAAAGCAGAATAATAATTCTATATAACTATGCAGAACTGCTTTGAAGCAAAAACTCATTGATGAACTCGGTAACTCCATTTTGTAAAGACAACAAAAAGTTAATATGCCAAACTTATGTTCATATTTGTAAAAGAATAATGAAAATACGTATGAAATAAAAGACCAGCCCGTGTATACTCTTAACATTGTTCTGTATGATATCCAGTTGAAAATATTAACATTCATGTTAAAATAGAAATAACTATTGCAAAGCTAATTAGAACAAACAAAAATTGTGGCGCCATCTACTGTGGCATAGTCACGCTGAGCAAAATGAAGTGACACTCTGTTAATGCAAAAGAAATGTATTTTCCCCACAACAAAATATTGCAGAAAATTTTTTTTTGCTATATTTACATTATATTTTTTTTTATTAACAACTAGGTATTTCAGCATTATTTGCTTAAGATGTTGGTGAATTTTTACTCCCTTTATATTAACTCGTAGTGTCTGCTTGTCGAAAAAATGTTGCATCGATTTTAACCAATTTCCCGTGAGCCATTCGGTCTGAAATTTTGCAGGCAGGCTCGTGGTAACAAGAGAAAGGGTCTAAAAAATTTTTAGAGTGATGCCAAAACAATGGAAACTTTTAAATTTTTCTACCAGAGTTAATAAAAATATGTACAAAGGGTTAGTTTTTATTATATTATTACCACAACGACCACAAAAACAACAAGTCCAGCTATGACAACAACACAACATTTAGAATAACAACAAGAACAATATAGAAACATCATATTTTTCATTTTTTTTTAATTTTTCAGAGATTTCCCTGGACCTGTTCCACCGATTTTAATTATTTTTTGAAATAGAAATCTTCCCATGAATTTGGTGAATCATACTCGCTAAAAATGATCACTGTAGCTGCACTATTCAGGGCGTGATCGGGACAAGAACAACATAGAAAATTATATTTTTTCAAGACTTTTTTTTAGTTCTTCATTCAAATCTCGGGCCCTAATCGACCGATTTGGACGATTTTAAACAGAAAACTTTTCAGGATGTTAGTGAATCATTTTTTATGTCAACGAGCACCCTAGCTGCCCGATTGATGCCGTCATCGTGATTTCCACAGACGGACAGACAGACAGACGTACAGACGGACAGACGGACATCGCTATATCAACTCCGGCCATCATAAGGATCACAAATATATATATTTTATGGGGTCCAAAATTTTTTTTCTAATTATTACAAACGGAGTGACAAACTTATATATACCCTCTGCACACTGGAGTGGATGGTATAAAAATTGATTGAAAATTGTTAATATTTGAAAAAAAATAAAGATTCGGTCTGATGTAATAACAAATTTAGTATAAAAATATTAAAGTCTGAAAAGTGATATTTAAATTGCGATACTAAACATTAAAATTTGCTATAATTTTACTTAATAAGAAGCAAAAAATATATTGGAATAATTCAATAGAAAGAAACATATAGACTTGAATAAAACGAATATTTTCTCAACTAAACCTAAAAATGGGTTTTTTGAATGAAAAAAATGCTGTCAGCTCTAAAAAAAACCTCAATTCAATGTTAATAAAAAATAATGAAATATCTAAAATATTAAAAACAACTATAGGAACAAACTGATAGAGAGCTTTGTATTCATCGACCCCACTCCTATACAAATTTCCAATCACATATACACACATCTTCTTATCAGTGTTAACCTTTATGACCTTCTAATCAGTTATGACTCACACGCCCATCTCCCTCACACACATACACACACACATACATACACACACACAACGGCCCCTAGAGCGTATACTTATGGAGGCGCACTTGTACTGAAAACTTGGGGTCGTACCCGCATATACATACTTCAATTATTATTAAAAATCATACAATTCCAAATAAAAGATTGGAATTGTACTGGGTAAAGTGCAATACAATACACCAATATGTGCATTCTATACAGTTTGCATATGAAATCAAATCTAGTTGCTCTACATATCGATCAACGAACTCTATTGATTTCATTGCCTTGTACAATAACACACTGAATCATTTGTTAAACGCGCTTGACCTATCCCAAATATCTACTTGATATTCTTTGCTTTATTCATTTCTTTTGGTAGCCAATATAAGTGTGTGTATATCGATGGCTTAATACAAAAAAGGCGTACCTCGATTTTTTGTTACTTTACAGGAGAAGGAAAAAACTTAATAAAATTCGTAAAATTTTAGATACAAAAAATTTTAATGAAATTTTTAATAAAAAGAGGCAACACATTTATTTCTCATAAAAAAATTAGGCAAGGTACATCTGGCATTTGTATACCAGAATAAATAAAAACACTATTTTGAAAAAAATTGAGTTACACCCTTTTTATATTAAGCCATCGATATGTAGGTTTGTTTATTTCAATGCTTTTGTTGTTACGGGCAGTCCATTGCGCTGCTTTCTTACGTAAATGTACTACATATACGACACCCTTATCCTCAAGGAAAAATCTTATAATTTTGTTTACATAAATTATGGGATTTTTCTGACTTAATATAAATATTCTGTAATTTGATTTTTACAATTTTGTCCATTACATTGCATTTTCTTGTATTGTAGACATATGTTGGTTTATCACATTTTAAGATATTTTTATTTACTTATTCATATATCTCTAAAATAACTCATCTTATGCTATTCTTAGTTGTATTATTTACATTTGTATATTTTGTTCTTAAAATTTCCTATTTTATGATCTTACTAGCAGTATACCCGCTACGTTGTTAGCGTAATTAATATGCTAATTAATAAAGCCATAATAATATTTAAAAACAATAAGAAATATAGTGTGAGTGACAATACGAAACTTCTAACAAAATATATTTTTGCGACTTGGACTCTTTTATTAATTTACACATTTGTATGTTTTTTTTTATTTAACAAAGGAGAAATATTAACATAACTTCAGAAAAAACAAGTAAGAAAACTATAGTCGGTCTAGACCGACTATACGATACCCTATACCATGCGTTTAGAGACCCTATCTCTCTGGCCCAACTAACTGCGTATAAAAAATAAGCATAAACCAAATTTGAGTGCGATTTTTATTAATTTTTTTGGCCGCAGATATGAAAAAGTTCATATCGGACGGACGGACGGACATCGTTAAATCGAATCAGATAGTGATTCTGATTCGATCGGTATAATTAAAGATGGGTCTAGGTCAAATAGTTTTGGTAGTTACAAACAGCAGCACAAAGTCATTATACCCAAACCATATAGTGATATAGGGTATAATGAGCAAAAGTTAAAAGTACTCATTTTTATGCTGTTGACAAAACAATGGAAACCTTTACTATACAATAACACACTTAGAAGACACCAATGTTAAGATTTGTAAAATTTTCTTTCACTCATTCTTCCATTTTTTATACCCTATACCACTATGTGGTTTGGGTATAATGACTTTGTGCTGCTGTTTGTAACAACCAAAAATATTTGACCTACACCCATCTTTAATTATACCGATCGAATCAGAATCACTATCTGATTCGATTTACCGATGTCCGTCCGTCCGTCCGTCCGTCCGTCCGTCCGTCTGTGTGTCCATGTAAAGTTTGTAATCAAACTGCAGGTCGCAAATATGAATATATTTTGATGAAATTTGATATTTGATCTTTTGTCGGCCATGGGATAAACACTGTTGAAATTGGTGAGAATCGGTCCATGTTCAGACCTAGCCCCCATACAAATGACCCCTATGAAATCAACATATATTGCCATAAGATCCAAATTATCATACAAATCTTAGTCAAATTGGGTTTTATGTATATGTTACATCCATTAATTAGTAGTCCAGAAATGATTCCTATTGGACAACTCTAAGTCATAGGCCCCATATAGAGCTGCTTCCCGATCTTCACTTACATCTATCAAAAAACAAAAATATTGCACTGATTCTTCTCAAATTTTGTTTGTATATATTTTTGCAAAATACAAGATACTTTACCAAACACAGTCAGGATCGTTCCATTTTTGGGCCTAGTCCCCATATAGATATAGCATCCGATATGTACTTTTTCATCTCTGCAGCCGAAAAAATTAATAAAAATCCCACTCAAATTTGGTTTATGCTTATTTTCTATATCCAGTTAGTTGGGCCTGAGAGATAGGGTCTCTAAACGCATGGTATAGGGTATCGTATAATTTTCTTACTTGTTTTATTTTAATCAACTCTGGTTAAGAAATTTAAAAGCTTCCACTGTTTTGGCATAACTAAAAAAATATTTCTTTTGCGTTCAACTATATTTATACCCTATACCACTATGTGGTTTGGGTATAATGACTTTGCGCTGCTGTTTGTAACAACTTGGGTATAATGACTTTGCGCTGCTGTTTGTAACAACCAAAAATATTTGACCTACACCCATCTTTAATTATACCGATCGAATCAGAATCACTATCTGATTCGATTTAACGATGTCCGTCCGTCCGTCCGTCTGTGTGTCCATGTAAAGCTTGTAATCAAACTGCAGGTCGCAAATATGAATATATTTTGATGAAATTTGGTATTGAATCTTTTATCGGCCATGGAATGAACGCTGTTGAAATTGGTGAGAATCGGTCCATGTTCAGACCTAGCCCCCATACAAATGACCCCTATGAAATCAACATATGTTGCCATAAGATCCAAATTATCATACAAATCTTAGTCAAATTGGGTTTTATGTATATGTTACATCCATTTATTAGTAGTCCAGAAATGATTCCTATTGGACAACTCTAAGTCATAGGCCCCATATAGAGCTGCTTCCCGATCTTCACTTACATCTATCAAAAAACAAAAATATTGCACTGATTCTTCTCAAATTTTGTTTGTATATATTTTTGCAAAATACAAGATACTTTACCAAACACAGTCAGGATCGTTCCATTTTTGGGCCTAGTCCCCATATAGATATAGCATCCGATATGTACTTTTTCATTTCTGCAGCCGAAAAAATTAATAAAAATCCCACTCAAATTTGGTTTATGCTTATTTTCTATATCCAGTTAGTTGGGCCTGAGAGATAGGGTCTCTAAACGCATGGTATAGGGTATCGTATAATTTTCTTACTTGTTTTATTTTAATCAACTCTGGTTAAGAAATTTAAAAGCTTCCACTGTTTTGGCATAACTAAAAAAATATTTCTTTTGCGTTCAACTATATTTATACCCTATACCACTATGTGGTTTGGGTATAATGACTTTGCGCTGCTGTTTGTAACAACCAAAAATATTTGACCTACACCCATCTTTAATTATACCGATCGAATCAGAATCACTATCTGATTCGATTTAACGATGTCCGTCCGTCCGTCCGTCTGTGTGTCCATGTAAAGCTTGTAATCAAACTGCAGGTCGCAAATATGAATATATTTTGATGAAATTTGGTATTGAATCTTTTATCGGCCATGGAATGAACGCTATTGAAATTGGTGAGAATCGGTCCATGTTCAGACCTAGCCCCCATACAAATGACCCCTATGAAATCAACATACATATATTGCCATAAGATCCAAATTATCACACAAATCTTAGTCAAATTGGGTTTGTATGTATATATTACATCCATTAATTAGTAGTCCAAAAATGATCCCTATTGGACAACTCTTAGTCATAGGCCCCATATAGAGCTGTTTCCCGATCTTCACTTAAATTTATCAAAAAACAAAAATATTGCACTGATTCTTCTCAAATTTTGTTTGTATAAATTTTTGCAAAATACAAGAGACTTTACCAAACATGGTCAGGATCGGTCCATTTTTGGGCCCAGTTCCCATATAGATATAGCATCCGATATGAACTTTTTCATATCTGCAGCCGAAAAAATTAATAAAAATCCCACTCAAATTTGGTTTATGCTTATTTTCTATATCCAGTTAGTTGGGCCTGAGAGATAGGATCTCTAAACGATTGGTATAGGGTATCGTATAGTCGGTCTGGACCGACTATAATTTTCTTACTTGTTATATATAGAAATAACCAATGCTGTAATAATATTCGTAATATGAATGATATAAATAAATTTTATTGTTTCGAGTTTTATAAGCGGTAAAATTTTCTCGACAATTTCTTGTTTTAAAAATGACGATTTTGGCGATTTAGTTTCCAAAATTGTCGATTTTCAGAAGATTTTATTAGCAGCACTGGTCGGTAACAAAGAAGAGAGAAAATTGTGTGTGGGCTTGTATAAAATGAGAAAGATTAAATTTTGTTTGTGTATTTCGCATAGCTTTGTATGGAGTGCTATGTGTGTGTATTATTTCAGCGTTACAGAATCAGTCAGTCAGTCAGTGAGTCAGGGATCAGCGTAAATATATTTAAGATTATATTATATTATATTATATTATATTATATTATATTATATTATATTATATTATATTATATTATATTATATTATATTATATTATATTATATTATATTATATTATATTATATTATATTATATTATATTATATTATATTATATTATATTATATTATATTATATTATATTATATTATATTATATTATATTATATTATATTATATTATATTATATTATATTATATTATATTATATTATATTATATTATATTATATTATATTATATTATATTATATTATATTATATTATATTATATTATATTATATTATATTATATTATATTATATTATATTATATTATATTATATTATATTATATTATATTATATTATATTATATTATATTATATTATATTATATTATATTATATTATATTATATTATATTATATTATATTATATTATATTATATTATATTATATTATATTATATTATATTATATTATATTATATTATATTATATTATATTATATTATATTATATTATATTATATTATATTATATTATATTATATTATATTATATTATATTATATTATATTATATTATATTATATTATATTATATTATATTATATTATATTATATTATATTATATTATATTATATTATATTATATTATATTATATTATATTATATTATATTATATTATATTATATTATATTATATTATATTATATTATATTATATTATATTATATTATATTATATTATATTATATTATATTATATTATATTATATTATATTATATTATATTATATTATATTATATTATATTATATTATATTATATTATATTATATTATATTATATTATATTATATTATATTATATTATATTATATTATATTATATTATATTATATTATATTATATTATATTATATTATATTATATTATATTATATTATATTATATTATATTATATTATATTATATTATATTATATTATATTATATTATATTATATTATATTATATTATATTATATTATATTATATTATATTATATTATATTATATTATATTATATTATATTATATTATATTATATTATATTATATTATATTATATTATATTATATTATATTATATTATATTATATTATATTATATTATATTATATTATATTATATTATATTATATTATATTATATTATATTATATTATATTATATTATATTATATTATATTATATTATATTATATTATATTATATTATATTATATTATATTATATTATATTATATTATATTATATTATATTATATTATATTATATTATATTATATTATATTATATTATATTATATTATATTATATTATATTATATTATATTATATTATATTATATTATATTATATTATATTATATTATATTATATTATATTATATTATATTATATTATATTATATTATATTATATTATATTATATTATATTATATTATATTATATTATATTATATTATATTATATTATATTATATTATATTATATTATATTATATTATATTATATTATATTATATTATATTATATTATATTATATTATATTATATTATATTATATTATATTATATTATATTATATTATATTATATTATATTATATTATATTATATTATATTATATTATATTATATTATATTATATTATATTATATTATATTATATTATATTATATTATATTATATTATATTATATTATATTATATTATATTATATTATATTATATTATATTATATTATATTATATTATATTATATTATATTATATTATATTATATTATATTATATTATATTATATTATATTATATTATATTATATTATATTATATTATATTATATTATATTATATTATATTATATTATATTATATTATATTATATTATATTATATTATATTATATTATATTATATTATATTATTATATTATATTATATTATATTATATTATATTATATTATATTATATTATATTATATTATATTATATTATATTATATTATATTATATTATATTATATTATATTATATTATATTATATTATATTATATTATATTATATTATATTATATTATATTATATTATATTATATTATATTATATTATATTATATTATATTATATTATATTATATTATATTATATTATATTATATTATATTATATTATATTATATTATATTATATTATATTATATTATATTATATTATATTATATTATATTATATTATATTATATTATATTATATTATATTATATTATATTATATTATATTATATTATATTATATTATATTATATTATATTATATTATATTATATTATATTATATTATATTATATTATATTATATTATATTATATTATATTATATTATATTATATTATATTATATTATATTATATTATATTATATTATATTATATTATATTATATTATATTATATTATATTATATTATATTATATTATATTATATTATATTATATTATATTATATTATATTATATTATATTATATTATATTATATTATATTATATTATATTATATTATATTATATTATATTATATTATATTATATTATATTATATTATATTATATTATATTATATTATATTATATTATATTATATTATATTATATTATATTATATTATATTATATTATATTATATTATATTATATTATATTATATTATATTATATTATATTATATTATATTATATTATATTATATTATATTATATTATATTATATTATATTATATTATATTATATTATATTATATTATATTATATTATATTATATTATATTATATTATATTATATTATATTATATTATATTATATTATATTATATTATATTATATTATATTATATTATATTATATTATATTATATTATATTATATTATATTATATTATATTATATTATATTATATTATATTATATTATATTATATTATATTATATTATATTATATTATATTATATTATATTATATTATATTATATTATATTATATTATATTATATTATATTATATTATATTATATTATATTATATTATATTATATTATATTATATTATATTATATTATATTATATTATATTATATTATATTATATTATATTATATTATATTATATTATATTATATTATATTATATTATATTATATTATATTATATTATATTATATTATATTATATTATATTATATTATATTATATTATATTATATTATATTATATTATATTATATTATATTATATTATATTATATTATATTATATTATATTATATTATATTATATTATATTATATTATATTATATTATATTATATTATATTATATTATATTATATTATATTATATTATATTATATTATATTATATTATATTATATTATATTATATTATATTATATTATATTATATTATATTATATTATATTATATTATATTATATTATATTATATTATATTATATTATATTATATTATATTATATTATATTATATTATATTATATTATATTATATTATATTATATTATATTATATTATATTATATTATATTATATTATATTATATTATATTATATTATATTATATTATATTATATTATATTATATTATATTATATTATATTATATTATATTATATTATATTATATTATATTATATTATATTATATTATATTATATTATATTATATTATATTATATTATATTATATTATATTATATTATATTATATTATATTATATTATATTATATTATATTATATTATATTATATTATATTATATTATATTATATTATATTATATTATATTATATTATATTATATTATATTATATTATATTATATTATATTATATTATATTATATTATATTATATTATATTATATTATATTATATTATATTATATTATATTATATTATATTATATTATATTATATTATATTATATTATATTATATTATATTATATTATATTATATTATATTATATTATATTATATTATATTATATTATATTATATTATATTATATTATATTATATTATATTATATTATATTATATTATATTATATTATATTATATTATATTATATTATATTATATTATATTATATTATATTATATTATATTATATTATATTATATTATATTATATTATATTATATTATATTATATTATATTATATTATATTATATTATATTATATTATATTATATTATATTATATTATATTATATTATATTATATTATATTATATTATATTATATTATATTATATTATATTATATTATATTATATTATATTATATTATATTATATTATATTATATTATATTATATTATATTATATTATATTATATTATATTATATTATATTATATTATATTATATTATATTATATTATATTATATTATATTATATTATATTATATTATATTATATTATATTATATTATATTATATTATATTATATTATATTATATTATATTATATTATATTATATTATATTATATTATATTATATTATATTATATTATATTATATTATATTATATTATATTATATTATATTATATTATATTATATTATATTATATTATATTATATTATATTATATTATATTATATTATATTATATTATATTATATTATATTATATTATATTATATTATATTATATTATATTATATTATATTATATTATATTATATTATATTATATTATATTATATTATATTATATTATATTATATTATATTATATTATATTATATTATATTATATTATATTATATTATATTATATTATATTATATTATATTATATTATATTATATTATATTATATTATATTATATTATATTATATTATATTATATTATATTATATTATATTATATTATATTATATTATATTATATTATATTATATTATATTATATTATATTATATTATATTATATTATATTATAAATTAAATATTTATTTTATTAAAAAGTTAAAAAAATATTTTTTATGTTGCTAATTAATTTTAGCAACAAACCTTTATTATCAAACTCTTCAAACTGACTGCAAGAATTTACAATTAAAATTTCTAAATATAACAATGAAAACACTGAAAACTGCTGATGTTGTGTTTCCCACCATCAGGCCACTTGTTTGCTGCGCGTGTGGCTTAAATTTCGTCTGAGAATTTACTGTTGGGCAATTCGTTATTTGTTGCAGTTGTTGTTGTGTTGAAATATTTGTGTTTGTTGAATTGACAAATTTAGCGTTGGCACGTTTTGTAGTTTGTTATCTGTTGTAGCTGTTGTTGTTGTTTTTTTTATGATTCTATAATATTTCTGTTGTTAACTCCTCCCCCTTCAAGTTCATGCGTCCCCGCATGAATAGCCATATTTCAAAAAAATGGAAGGTCATGAATCTTCTTGTTTTTGGGACTTCTTGATGGTAATGATAGGGAGGTTTTTGGATTGGTGCTTATTTGAACATTCTCTGCAATTTCTATTCTCTGCTCCGTTTTATTGGACTTTACATTATTTTTGGATGAATTATTTCGATCTTTGTGGTTTTCATTTCTCTTCTTCCTTCTTATAAAGTAGATAATGGTAGCTGATATTATGATGGTCATTACCAGTCCAATGTTGATGGTTAGATTTATTTTATTTTCGATTTGCAGTTTGTCGATTATGTGAGAGTTGTTAACATTAACTGCTACTTGGTTGCAGTAGGGCAGGTAAAGGTTTAGTAAGGGAGACTTGGGTTGTTAAGTATGTTCGATTTCCAATTCGTACTATAGAATTCAGGTGATGAACTATGAATGTACCAGCTATGTTGTCTATTTCAATTTGCCCTTTGTATTCGTTTAATAATATCATGCTGTCATCTATTTCTTCCACTGGTGCCACATGCTCGTCGTTGGTTGTTGTGCAGCGGGATGGTTTACTTTTCAGCAGATTTGGGATGCAGTCAGAATTACTGATGTCCAAGATATTATCTATTTCACAAATACTTATCTTATTATAATTCTTGCAGTCATTTTTTATACCAAATATCTTATCGTTACACTTCAAAACATTTTTAAATATTGTCTTAATTATTTTATTATCTTTTCTTACAGGTTTAATTAACAAATTGTCGCAATTTTCATTATTAGTTGTTGGAATATTGACAATGTAAACAATTTCATTATTATTCGAGGCGACTTTAATTTTTGAAAAATTTAGTAACTCGTCCATATTACCAAATGGAATATTATCATTGTAAAAAATATCTCTCAAAGTATTAACCTCAGTATTAGAAAAAATAAATGAATTAACAATGTTTGATTTAGCCCAATGGATGGCATATTCGATATTAGATAGTTCCTCTTTAATAATTTCAAGTTTATGCTTAAAATCTAACAATTTTTCACCTTTATCCTTATTTTCTAATAGTTTAGAAATGTTATTAGTAACCTTTGAGAGTTGATTTACTTTATCTATTGTTAATTGATTGATTACAATTTGATTATTATTGTTAACTAGAACATTATTCATTTTATCTTCTATTATTTGGAAATCATGGTGGTCCGGACTGCCGGCTAACCATTTCCAGGCGGTACCAATGAAGTCAAGAGACCTCTTTGCCATCGTCTTGGATTTTAGTCTGGTTAAACAGGATTTAATTTGTGATATGGTATAGGATAAGTAAGGTAATAATGAGTTATCATCGTTGTCGCGTAAGTCAATTCCGTTCTCCAATTTCCCTATCATATCTTCGTATTCCCTCAGGTCAATCGTGTGGACAAGTTTGAACACACCGTTTTGAATTTTCGTCGTTCCTGTATTGATCACGACTAGTCTAGAGTTGGAGTAATCCATTATCTGGAACTCACCTATGGAGTATCCAAGCATCAGGAATAACCTGTAAGAAAATGTAAGATTTAGTTCTTTATATGTTTTTTGTGAACGACTCTCCCACTTTCGGTCACTACGGTCGAATGTCTATTTTCCTTCACTAGTACACGTCTGAATTTTTCGGTTAATTTAGTACCTAATCTTTTATTAATTCTTACGAAAATCTCTTGTCCGGGTATGTATTGCTTAACTTCTTTTTTATCTTTGTTGTGGTAGTTAAAATCCTTTTCCTGTTTCCTTTTCAGCATCGTGATGTTATTTTCCCTGGTTCTTTCATAGCTTCCAGGGGAGAAATCCACAGTCCTCCCGAAAAACATATCGACTGGCTTCCTACCGATTGTGGAATGTATTGAGTGATTATATTCGTTAACAGACCTTTCCAATAGTTCTTCAAAATTCCTGCAAATACCTTCATCTTTGAGACATCTCAAAATTTCGGCTAATGTTGAATGGAATCTTTCAATTTGACCGTTGGCTTCGCTTTTGTATGGTGGTGTTGTAAATACCTCTATACCCAATTCATCCTTCATCATGAAAAGTATGGTTGCAGAGTTCAATGATTTTTCGTTGTCCATGACAACCGTTTTGGGAACTCCACAGAAAAACAAAATATCCCTCAAGGGTCTCCTAATATCTTCTATTGATTTTCCCTGAAAAATTTCCTTTGGGCGTACTTTGAGAATTTATCTATGGCTGTCAATACCAATTTCCTATCGGTTGAAAAAATGTCAATATGAATAACCTGACCTGGGTAGTTTGGTATTGGTGTAGCGTTCAATTTCGGTTGGTTGGGATGTCTATCGTATTTATTTTTCCTGCATGTGGAGCACATTTTCAATATTCTTTTGATTTTAGAAAACATGCTGGGAAAGTACGCTTTTTCCAATATCTGTAACTTATTTTCCACAGCATTTCTTTGCGCGCGGTTATGTGTTTCTATAATTAGAGTTTCCTGATCGGATTCAGACAAAATATCTTCGACAACATTTTGAGTAAACCGAATTTTAAAATTTCCGAAATGATGTGGGTAAATTTCTTGAATTTTTCCCATAATAAATTCTGGCGTTTTAATGCAATTGATAACAGACGGGTTAAGGTATCTCTTCAAGATGGAAATTAGTTTTTCAGTATCATATTCCGGTTCCGTAATCGAATGTCTATGATAACCTGGGAAAATTATTTGGAATTGGTATGCTGGAGTATCGTCCATTTGAAAAAAGATTTGATTTTTGAATGCATTTATGGGCACTTCGACACTAGCTATGAGTTCCTCTGGAGAGCTGTCGCTACTATGCACTGTTCCAGTTAGAGAGTTGATGTTCGTTCCAGGGGGTCTAGAGAGTGCATCGGCCACAACATTACTTTTACCTGGTTTATACTGCATTTCATAGTTGTATTCCTCCAATATCGATTTCCATCTTTTCATCTTCGCATTATTATTCTTATTGCTCAAAGCATAAGTCAGGGGTTGGTGGTCGGTGTAAATTATGACTTTGACTGATCCGTATAGATAGTTTCTTAGATTTGTTAGGGCCCAGATTATCGCCAACATTTCTCTTTCGTTCGCTGCATAATTTTCCTCCGATCCCGTTAATGTTCTCGAAATGAAGGAAATTGGCCTGTCGTCCTGGCTAAGTACTGCTCCGATAGCAACATTGGATGCATCTGTAGTTAACTGGAATTCTTTGTGGAAGTCAGGATACGATAATGTCACCTCCTGTGATATTAGGGCGTTTTTCAAATTATCAATAGCATGTTTCGCTTCATTATCCAGTTCAATTTTCCTCCTGCTTGATTCTGTTCTGGATATCAAGCCTCCGTCTCCTCGTAAGAGTTTCGTCAGTGGCTTTGCGATGTTCGCATATCCTTTTATGAATCTTCTGTAGTATCCTGAAAGACCAAGGAACGATCGAAGTTCCTTCACATTATTAGGATAGGGGAATTCTACAATTGCCTGAACTTTCCTTGGGTTAGCTTTTATTCCGTTATAAGAAACGATGAACCCGAGGAATTCGACTTCCTCCTTGAAAAACTCGCATTTATCCAGCTGTATTTTCATATTAGCCTCATTTAGTGTTTTGAAAATGGCCTCCAGGTCTTTGAAATGTGAATCCTCGTCTTTGCTGAAGATGATAATATCATCAATATAAACATAGCACCTCCTACCAATATGTTCCCTTAAAATGTCATCCAGCGCACGTTGGAATATCGATGGAGCATTTTTTAATCCAAACGGCAATCGCAAGAATTCATACTTTCCATTGTTGACCGAAAATGCCGTTTTTTTCTATATCTTCCATCCTAAGGGGTATTTGGTGGAAACCACCCTTTAAATCGATGACTGTAAAATATTTATTCCCTCCCAAATGTGAAAGCACGTCGTTTATCTCGGGGATGGGGTATTTATCCGCGATGGTTACTGTATTAAGTTTCCTAAAGTCTACCACAACTCTATACTTATCCCTTCCGGATGCATCCTGTTTTTTGGGGACTATCCAAATTGGTGAGTTGTAGGGAGAACGCGATGGTCGGATTATTTGGTCCCTTAATAACTTGGATATTTCATCGTCCACAACACTCCTAAGAGCCATTGGATAAGGATAATTTTTAGAATAAACGGGATTTTCAGTTGTTGTTCTTATCTCACCTACCACCCTAGTTGTGTACGTAAGGCTTTCGTCGGGGTCCGCAAATAAATTCCTGTGGCGATCGAAGATGTTTTCCAATAATTTTTTTCGACTCCCTGAAAGATGGTTTGTCCTGATTTCAATATTATTAACATTCTGAGAAATGAATTGTTTAATTGGAATTTTCCTATCCCCACTAATGGTGAAATAGTCCTCCGCTGTATAAATGACAGCTAAACATTCCTTCAGGCTATCATTCCCTAATATTGCATCAAATGTTTCTAATTCTGGTAAAAGGAAAAATTTTATGGGAGTATCATCAAACAATTTCAAAAATTTGTGTTGTGTAACTTTAATGTCTCCCTTAACGGATTTTGCGTTAAAATTTCTTTCGTTTTGCTTTGGGTTTGTTATAAATTTAGGGTTGATGTAATTTTTGTTGCTGCCAGTGTCCAATAAAATTTTTAATTTTTGGTCGTTCCCCATTTTTGCTTCGAAATAAGGTAATGAGGAACAGTTTAGTCTAAAAAATTTACTGCAAGTTGGACATCATCAGTTTCTTCTTCCTGTTTTTCAAGAGTAGCTAATTCCTCAGGAATTTGTTGAAAGTAATCTTGAGCGTACTCTGGTTCCACACTCGCGTGGCGATGGTTTACCTCAGCTTCTTCCGGTGGATAGTAGCCACAATAATTTTCCTCCGGCATATAATCTGTATCTATATGAAAATTCCGTTGAAATTTATTCGCTGGAGCCTGAAAGGACGCGGCTGTTGATCTCTTTAGTGCTACATTGTTGTGTGGTCTGTTCATATAATTGACCTGGTGGGTTTGGATTGATTTATCCACATCCATTGGTTCTACTCGTTGATTCTGAGGATTGTTTTGAGTGCCCGCATTCCACCCAGAATTTACAGGTAAGTTTCGGTTATGATTATAAGTAATATTACGATTGAGATTTGGGTTAACATTAGATTGGAAGTTTGGGTTATGACCTAAATTTGGATTGCGATTTTGAGTTGGATAAAAGTTCGAATGGAAGTTTGGATTTCGGTTAAAGTTTGAAACGGGATTATGTCGAGGTGGTATAGGTGGTCTAATGGGTGGTGTTCCACCAACATAAGCGAGTTCGGGATAAAATACTCTGCCAGTTGCGAAAGTTGCCGTACCGATCCTATCCTTCTGTACATTATTCCTGATAGACTGTCCATGTGCGTAATTTCTCCTGAAAGTCATATTGTCCAACTTTAGGCAAATATGTAGTGCCTGTGGCAAAGATGTTGGTTCACGCACACTTAGCAATTTCGGTAAATCTCCATTTAATCCTCTTACGAACGTGTTCAGTGCTTTCTCCCTGTAAGTGTTCGTCATAGCGTGAAGGCTATTTTCCTCCAGGTCCAGGGAAGAGACCTTGTCAAGCACCAGTGAAAGGTGTTGGTAAACAACTTGATAGAATTCCGTTATGCTCCTGTTACCTTGGCATAATACCATCATCTGGTATTCCAAGGTCCCAATGTCCCTCTTATCAGAATAATGCATTGCGAGACATTTTCTTATTCGTGGCCA
The DNA here is from genome assembly GCA_963682025.1 of Cordilura impudica. Lineage (NCBI taxonomy): Eukaryota > Metazoa > Arthropoda > Insecta > Diptera > Scathophagidae > Cordilura > Cordilura impudica. Next base: position 33,262,941 of record OY821522.1, on the reverse strand, counting down.
ATCCAATGGTGTCCTATATGACTCCAAGGCAGTGTCTGCGTCCCCCACGATTTTTATGCGAATAGTGTGTAGAATTGCGTAATACCTTCCGGTACCTCTCACCGAATCATAGAGCTTCAAAACCCTCTCCACGGACTTTCGCCAAGAGTTAAATTCTCCCGGCCTACCAGAAAACTCCCTCAAAGACCTAACTATGTCGGGAACCTTGTCCAGTTCCTCCAACCTGGTAGTAACTGTACCTATGGGGTGATCGGCCCCCTCATCCGCCAAATGGTCGGACGATGATCAATAGCCTCCCTTATCATGAGGGCTATCTGTTCCTTCTGTAGTGTAGTAAAACCTACTGATGCCTCGGTCGTTTGTGCCATTGTCAGTGTCCTACTTAGTCTCTCAGTCAGCTGGTCGATGGTTTCGTCGGGCATACCGGTTAAATGATTTCGAAATTAAGGGACAAAAAAAATCGAATGTAAAGTATTTATTTCGCAAATCTCGATCAAGTTCAAGGATAAAAACAAAATTTAAAACCGATTTCAGGAAATAAAATTTATAACAACAAATATTAATGAAAAAATTTCAACTAACTCAAGATAGTAAGGACGAGTTTTGAAAAATGGAATCTTAATGTAATTAAATTAAAATAAGGAAACCAATTGATAATGAACTTAATAATATTCTTACATTAATATCTGGAACATGATGATGGAGAGGATGATGATTGCAGACTTCCCCTGATTTTTGATTCTCGTTGCTTGCTTTTAATTGCCAAAAACGTTTCCTCGACAATTAGTTTCACAGATTCTTATTTTTTTTTTCATCAACTTATTTATTTTATTTAGTTCTTATTTTCAATTTTTTATTTAATTTGATTAATTTAAAAAAAAAAAAAAAATTTTTTATTCAGTTTTTCAATTTAATTCGTATTTTTTAATTTTTAATTTTTAAATTTTTTTTATTTATTTAAAATTTTTGTTATTTGATTTAATTTTTCAATTTTTTTTCTTGTGTTTTTTTCTTTTCTGATTATTTCCAGTTCACTTTATGTTTTTGTTTATATCACGGCCGCTGATCTCCTTTGAGACCTCCGGTTTACCTCTTATTTTCCGAAGAGGTTACTACGGCGCACTATTTCCGCGATCTATTAATTAATCTACCGGGAAAACCCTTTTTCCGAGGGTTTTATTTATACGACAAAGGACCTTTTTTTAAGGGTCCCTGCTCGGGCGCCAATTAAATATTTATTTTATTAAAAAGTTAAAAAAAATATTTTTTTATGTTGCTAATTAATTTTAGCAACAAACCTTTATTATCAAACTCTTCAAACTGACTGCAAGAATTTACAATTAAAA